>LBNU01026040.1:0-12286 GCA_014162995.1 Artemisia annua
AAATGAGATATCTGGTTCCTCCCATATTGATTTAGCAGTAGCCCAAAACTCTTGAATCCATGGCCCAATTATATCCGGATTGGCCAATAGAGAATAATTGATGGAAGACCCAGTAAGAAAATCAGTTATAGCGTGAAAATCAACATTCGACTCTGTCTTATCCAAATTAGCGATCATGTTATGGCGACTGCAAGTGGAACGAGCCATTTGTAAAGTGGTATGGATGAATGAAGTGGTATGAAGAGGGTGAATTGAGAAATAACAATGACTGCATAAGAGAATGTGGATGTAAAGTAGAAAAGGGAGATTAAAAAGGTGGTAGGGTTTGTTAAATATGGATAAGATTTAAAAAATCAAATCCCATTTAATACGGATACCGTTATTTTGGCATGTATCTCCATACCCCTTATATATGACCATTAGAACAGTACATTCCATAGAGCAGTACGTGACACGTCAGCAGTACTCTTATAGCAATATTTTCCCATAGCAGTACTTTCAGCAGTACTTTGGCAAAATACTGGTCGATAAAAATATCTATGAATATTGACTCTTTGACCAAAATATCTTCTGAAAGTCAACCCGATGCATTAAATTCTTTCCATATTTACTCCCCAAAACCACCAAGGCGAGTATAATTGAATGATTATCATTAATAACCCATAAGTCCTTCTTGCCTATAAAAAGAGCTTTCATAAACACTTTTCTTCATCACAAAAACCTTACTGCATCATAAAAACCCTAACATCATCATGAGTAACTTCCCATTGATATACATCTCTTCTGATGAGTCCAGTGATTCAGAGATCAAGTACTTCTCTGATTCAGATTCGGATTCCAAACCAGGATGGAGTGATTACTTTCCTCCTATTGCATCAAGCTCAACCAACCAAAAACCTAAGAAAAAGGTTACAACTTCTGATCCAGCTACATCACTATCCAAAGAATTACCAAAAGCCTTGAACCAAGCTTTAGAGTCTGCCTTGAATAACATGAAGATTCCTGTGGAAGAGAAGCCTGCAAGACCAGAGAGACCTCCAATGCAAGTGCTTTTCCTTGCTTGTCCAAGAAAGCAATCATCTTTTGATGACAAAAGAAAGAATGCTCAAAAGGGAATGCAGACTTATCAAGGAAAAGGAAAAAGGTCTATGGAGTAGATTATGTAGGGTGTAGGTTGTTTTGTCTGGATTGTATCTGTGGTTCTTGAACTTTGATGTAATCACTTTGAATGTGAATGAATAAAATTGTCTTTTTCTGTTAAATGATATATGTAGCCTCCCCTCATACAATAACTAACTACTAATGCCTCCCCTCAAAAATAGCCTAATAATTTATCATCCCAATACTTACCACCAAATACTTGAATCTTGAAACATCAAAGCCTTTTGTGAGTAAATCTGCTACATTATCATCTGTGTGAACCTTGACAACATTTATGAGTCTGTGCTCATTTTATGAGTCTGTGCTCATAACAATCTCGAATAAAGTGATGCCTTATTTGTATATGCTTGGTCTTGGAATGGTAAACTGGATTTTTCACAATACAAATAGTACTCTCATTATCAATGTTGATAGGAGTATTCTTAAAATTGTATCCATAGTCCAAGAGTTGATTTGGCATCGACAAAACTTGTCCACAACAACTTGCAGCTGCAACATATTCTGCCTCAGTAGATGAAGTTGCTGCAATTGTTTGCTTCTTACACTACCATGAAACTAATCTTCTTCCAAGATATTGGCATCCTCCAGTGGTTGATCTTCTATCATAGTTATCTCCAGCATAGTCACTATCTGAAAAAGCTTCCAAGTGAAAAGGGGACTCCTTAGGATACCACAATCCTAACTTAGGTTGATGCTTGAGATAACCAAAAATCCTCTGTACAGCATTCATATGAGAAACCTTGGGTGAAACTTGATATCTTGCACAAAGACATACAGCAAACATGATATCAGGCCTTGATGCAGTTAAGTACATAAGACACCCAATCATAGATCTGTAAAGCTTGACATCCACTGGTTTACCATCTTCATCCTTTCCTAATGAGTTTGAAGCTTTAATGGGTGTTGTGACTGGCTTGATAGTGTTAAGATTAAACTTCTTAAGGATGTCAGTGACATACTTATCTTGACTTATGAAAATGCCAGTACTTGACTGTTTAACTTGAAGCCCCAAAAAGAAAGTTAATTCACCCATTGAACTCATTTGAAATTCTTTTTGCATGAGTTGTTCAAACTCTTTCACCATGGACTGTTTTGTAGCCCCAAAGATAATATCATCCACATAAACTTGAACCAGCATAATATCCTTTTTGTCTCTTTTAATGAACAAAGTCTTATCAATAGCTCCTCTTCTATAACCATGTTGTAATAGAAAATTTGAGAGTCTTTCATACCATGCTCTGGGAGCTTGATGAAGGCCATACAATGCTTTAACAACTTTGTAGACTTTGTTTGGATGTTCAGGATCTTCAAAACCAGGAGGTTGTTTAACATAGACCTCTTCTGTAATCTTGCCATAAAGAAAGGCACTCTTGACATCCATTTGATAAACTGGAAATCCCATGTAAGAGGCAAAAGCAAGGAATAATCTGATTGCTTCAATTCTTGCTACAGGAGCAAATACTTCATCATAATCCACTCCCTCTTCTTGTTTATATCCTTGTGCAACCAATCTTGCTTTGTTCTTGATGACATTACCTCTTTCATCTCTTTTGACTCTGAAGACCCATCTTGTACCAATTACCTTCATGCCATCAGGTAAATCACATAAGACCCAAACCTCTTGAAGCTTAAATTGTAGAAGCTCTTCTTGCATAGCTTCAACCCAGCTTTCTTTAGTTAAAGCTTGAGCTATATTCTTGGGTTCTTCTTGAGAGATAAAGCAAGCAAACAAACATGTCTGTTGATCCTTATGATTCATCCTGTTTTGTTTGTAAACAAAGCTAAGCAAAGCATTATGGGGCTTAGTGATACTCTTAGCTTTGGATCTTGTAAGAACACCAGAAGTAGGAGAACCAATAATTTTATTTGCAGGATGGTTCTTATGCACTCTTGAAGTGTGAGTTGTTGGTACTGTAAGATCATCTTCCAAATTTGTGAGATCAGGACCTTGTTGAGAGAAAATTCCTTCTTCCTGTAGCTCATCATCTGATTCTTCAAAAGGAGGCATGGATGGACCAGGAAAATCATCAGTGTTGGTCCAAGTGTTTGAATTCACTCCCCCAGAAGTACTTTCAAATTGAGCAGCAGTACTTTGATCCAAAGTACTGGGGTCCAAAGTGCTGTTGTCCAAAGTAAATTTTCCCTTTGTCTTCTCTGCTTCATAGGCTCGTCTTAGATCATCTTCATTGGACTTAGCAAGTGTTTCTTCAAAAAGCATGCTATTGAGTTCATCTTGATCATCAGAGATTATGGGAGCTGAGTCAACAGTACTTTGCTCAACAGTACTTTGCTCCTTGTTAACAGTACTTTGTTCCTTGTCAATAGAGTCTGTATCAGGATAATCTGTAGTACTAACATTGACACCATGAACTATGAACTATGAATCTTCTTCTTCTGAATGAACAACTTGATTCTCCTCCCTAACAGGCACATAGTTCATAGAAGGAGTTAACACATCAAGGTCAAACATCCAATCAGGACCTTTACCTCTTTGGTTTGGCTGATCTTCAAGGAATTCAACATGTAGACAGTCTGGAACCTTTCTTGTAACCCTGTTATATACCCGAAAACCTTTACTATTGGTAGAGTAACCCAATAGGTATCCTTCATCTGACTTGCCATCAAACTTACCCAAATTATCAATGGTGTTAAGGATAGTGAGAGGACATCCAAAAGGTTTCATAAAGCTGATAGGGTGTCTTCATCTGAGGTTTGGTGATAGAAACTCTATTTAAAATATAACTAGCAGCACTTACTGCTTCAGCCCAAAACTAAATAGGTAAGAGTGAATCTGCAAGCATTGTTCTTGCTGCTTCTATCAAGGTTCTGTTCTTCCTTTCTGCAACTCCATTCTGCTAAGGAGTTCTAGCAATGCTAAATTCCCTCTTGATTCCTTTGTTGGCACAAAAATCATCCACAAGCTTATTCTTGAATTCAGTTCCATTATCACATCTAATACCTCTAACTTTGAGTCTCAATTGATTTTCCAGGGATATTATTAGATCATGAATAGCATCAAAAGTATCATCTTTAAATCCCAAAAAAAAGACCCAACTAAATATACTGCAATCATCTGTCACAACTAAGCAGTACTTCTTCTTGTTTAGGTTTGATACAGAAACAGGTCCAAACAAATCCATATGCAACAACTCCAAAGGTTCTCTGATAGTTCTTTCCCCAAGCTTTTTGCATGAAGCTCTATGTTGTTTCCCTTTCTTACAGGCCAAACATGAATGATCAGTCTTGAAAGTTTTGGAAGGTAAACCTCGAACTAGATTGCCTTTGACCAGCTTGTTGATATTCTTGAAATTCACATGACCTAGTCTTCTGTGCCATAGATGTGCCTCTTCAAGTGTTGCCTTTGCTACCAAACATGTAGCTCTCTCAGTGGAGGTAATATTCTTCATATCTATGCTATACACATCATTGGTTCTTGGTGCCCTGAAAATCACCAAGTTATCATCTTTAAACTTAAACTTTGGGGAGAGAATAAGACATTTTGAGATACTGATAAGAGATTGAACTTGAGCTCCTTCACATAACGAACATTCTCAAAATCAATACTTCCTGTCTTGATAGTTCCTTTGCCAGTAATTCTCCCTCCAGTAGCATCATCCCCAAATGCAACTCTTCCTCCAAAATATTCCTTAAAATCTGACAGTAGCTCCTTGTATCCTGTCATGCTTCCAGAGCAACCACTATCAACAATTAAATGATCTTTAAGCTCCTCTTCTGGGTTGCCCTGCACAATAATAAGAAAGTTAGTTTCTTTTAGGAACCCAAGCCATTACTGACTTGTGTTCCCCTTGTGGAGTGACATACTTAAGTTCTTTAAGTATGTAATCTCCACTATTTTTGAAAACATGATCAATCACTTTATTATGTTCTAAAACTTGATCTTTGATTTCAACAAAACTTTCTTTTTCAACAGCACTTTCCTTGTTACCCACACATTCTGAAAGTACTGGTTGTTTCCTAGCAGTACTTTCTTTCTTTACCCACATGGTTTTAACTTTTTGATTTGAGGTCTGTGAGTTAGATACTTTTTTTGAGTTATAAGGCCTTTTAGGTTTATTGAAATTGGTATCATGGCCAGGAGCTCTAGGTACTCTATTGGAACTTCTTGGTCTTACATTAGTAGTACCTTGATTTGGGGAAAACTTCCTAACAGTACTTAGAGAGGGTACTGTTTGTGGCTTACCAGTACCTTGAAAAGTGTTGCCTGAAGGTACTGGTGGTGTGGAAAAAGGTCTTTTCTGGTGAGGGTACCTATAGGCTTTTGAAAGATTGCTATGGTTGACCCTACTTGAATAGTTCCAAACTGGTTTACTCTCTGTTGGGCTATGGTGAGCAGATTTAGTCTTTGGGTATTGACTTAAGTATTCTGAATGAAAGTTACAATCTTGTATCAAGTGATTAGGACTATAACAAACAAAACATAATTTCTGATTTATCAACCCAAATCTTGTTCTTTGAGGTTTATAGCCAAGACCAGTATGATTTCTAGGTGAATGATTAGAAGAATTTCTAAAGTTAGCAGTATTTTGAAAAGTATTTTGTGATGGTACTGCTGAGTGACTAGCAGTTCTTTGAGAAAAGTTTGAGAATACTGCTGGTTTTGAAAAAACTTTAGAAAGCCTTTTATCATTATTTGCATTCCTTGAATTCCTAGCATTCCTTTTATGTGTATCATCCTTAGGAATCTCAACTTTTTCTTCAGATGAACTTGGATTAGATTGACCCTTAAGCTTATTCCTAAACTCTAGATTGTCTACTCCAAAACAAGAAACATCTTTCCTAGGTGGTTGAAAACTTCCAGTGGCATAAGGAACTGCATGATACCCCTTATCTTTCTTAAATTCAGGAGGTGTTAGGCTAATGGGTTCCTCACTACTAGATGTGTTTTCTTCTGAGCAAGTTTCAAATTCACTAGTTGAGAGTTCCTTTGAACTTTCTTGTTCCTTATCACTAGATGGGTTATCTTCTGAGCTACTATACTCAACACCATAACCTAGTCCTGTTTTAATATGTGCTCTTCTTTGTTTTTCACAAAAACTAGCATGTGTAAGACCAGCTTCTTTCCAACTAGCAAGTTTATCTAACAAAACATCTCTTTCTTAAGTCATCTTTTCTAATTCAGACACCTTACATCCTAACTTCCATTCACTTAGTTTTAATTGATAATCCTGTTGCTTATATTGTTTTGCCCAAGCTACTTCATTGTTTTCATGTGTTATTATTTTGGCTTCCATTGACTCTAAAGTCAATTGATAACCAAGCACTTCAGTCCTAGCTTTATTATGTTTATCTCTTTCAGACACATAGTCATTAAGTAGCTTTTGATAAACATTATTACACTTAGAGCATACCTCAGTAGCAGTGGGTGAACTTGGTGAAGTAGCTACCATAGCCAGCAAAACAGGTTCATCTTCACTTTCCATGCTCCAATCAAAGCCTCCAAGATCTTCATTTGAATCCAAAGCAGCATATCCTGGTTCCTCATCAAAAGCTGTGCTCCAATCAAATTCCTCCATTGCAAGCATAGAGATAGTTACTGGTTCATCATCAAATTCAGCACTCCAGTCAACTTCTGAAAGATTTTCTTGAGCCACTAATGCTTTTGGTTTTGGTTCAGGAACTTCCTTGATTTCAACCTTGGGTTTCTCAATCATCCTGTTTGCTTGATACTTAGCAAACTTGCATTCCCTTGCAAAGTGTCCAGTCCTTTGACAATTAAAGCATTCAATCTTAGACTTATCAAATGCTATACCCTGTTTGGCTTTGAAGTCAATGCCTCTTCCTGTTTTCTTCATGAACTTCTTGATCCTAGCAGTGATCATAGCAACTTGCCATCTTATGTCAATCTCTTCTAGAGCATCATCTTCAATTTGCAACAGATCTTCTTCATAAGTAACAGGTAAAGTGGCTTGCTGAGCAAAGAATGAGCATACAACATCATCACAATTGATGTTGTTTGAGGGTGATGAAGTGGTAGTGGACATGGTTGTGTAAACATGCTGTTTGTCACCAACAGTACTTTGAACAGGATAAGCAGTACTTTTAGTGGAAGTACTGCTCTTGTTTTCAGAAGACACAAAAGCAATGTTGTGTGATTTGGAATTAGCTTGACCATTCATCTCATGCTCATAGACCTTTAAGTTGTTGTAGAGATCATCAAAGTCCATAGTATCCAAACCAGGTTGTCCTCTGATCATAGTAGCAACCACATGCCAGACAGATGGCAAACTCCTTAAGAATTTTAAGTTAGCATCTTCAACAGTTACTTCAGCACCATATAACTCTAGCATACTGAGTAGATTTTGGAATCTGTCATAAGCAGCATCAAGACCTTCTCTCTCTCCAACAGTAAAAGTTTCAAACTGTTGCTTCAGCAAATTTCTATGCATCTTCTTGGAAGCATCATTACCTCCAAACCTTGTTTTGATAGCAGCCCATAATTGTTTTGCATCCTTAGCATCATGAAACTTTAATAGGTGACCATCAGGAATAGCAGACAACAGTATGTTGAGAGCTTTGTCTTGATTTCTTTTCACAGTAGCGGATAGTTGTTGCTTAGGTGGTTTGGGTTGTCCAGGAACTTCTACAGGTTCTTCAATAACTTGATTACCATTGACAATTACATCCCATAGTGCATGGTCTGTAATAGCAATGTACTGTCTCATCTTCATGCTCCATAGATCATACTCTCCCTTCTTGATTATAGGGATGCGAACAGTAGTGATGGATGGGATTGGTGCAGGTTCAGGTGTCGACATCTTGTAGGGTTTGTTTAGGAAATCGGTTTGGTTTAGGGTTTCTTCTTAATCAGAGTTTCCACACAAGCTCTGATACCACTTGTTGGATCGATATACTCTGACCAAACTAACTATGTAGCTTGTTAAGGGCTTAGTAACCTTGGATAAATCCTAAATTACTAACAATGAAACACTGAATATCTTTATTAAGTATGCGGAATCTACTTTAACAAAGCTTAAGAAGAATAGTAAACTTCAACGATTCTATTAACTCTTTGAATCTGCTTTCATACACAGACTCACAAACAACCCTAACAACTCTAATATCGAACTTTTAGTTTTTCTCTAAAAACGTCTATCTCTAATGCCAACCTAGGGATCCTTTTATAGGCACAAGGAAACCCTAGTCGGTTTACAATACTTGAACGACAAGTAAACTAACTCTAACTTAGAATATTCTAGAATTTACATAATATTCCTTAATGTCATCAGTCTTTAACCCTTGCAGTACTTTGACTTTTATCAACGAGCAATACTTTGACTTGTATCTTCCAGCAGTACTTTGACTTTTAGCAGCACTTTGTGCCAATGACTTTAGCTCCATGAGGTAGATCTACAAGAACCCACACTTGTTGCAATTTGAACTACAACAGCTCTTCTTGCATGGCTTCAACCCAACTCTCATCATCCAAAGCATCAGAGACTTTGGTAGGTTTCTTTTGAGAGAGAAAACATGTAAAAAGGTAGTGTTATTGATCTTTGTACTTGTTCCTTTGTTTTTTCTGAATAAAGCTGATGAGTGCATGAGATCCAAGTTGCTGCTGTATTCGTCTCCTTGTTTGAACAGCTGACTTAGGATTGCCAAGGATTTGACTCTTAGGATGAACATTGTGAATCCTTAGTGTGGGAACAGGACTTACATCAACTTCTGTTGGTAGGTTGTTGAAGTCAGTGATTACACCCTCTACATCATAGGAAGCTTCAGTATAGAGTCCTTCATCAAGTACATCACTAATAGCAGGTTCTGGTATGACAGGTTCATTGAGATCGGCTTGTGAGGTGAAATCAAGCTTTTCTAACTCACTGCCAGTATTAACAGGGTTTGTTCTGGTAGTATTGATTTCAGGTGCTGTATCCAAGTGGGGATCTGCTTCCTTTCTAAGATCCTGAGTATCATCATTTTGAGGAGAAGACTCTTTAACTTGTTCTTCCACACTTGTCACTTTATCTTGAGAGAAAGATTTCCTTGTTCCATTTGCACCTACAGAAAGTTGAACAGTGGCAGGTATGATGAGGTGCTCAAATGATTCTTCTTCCTCATTTGTGGTACCTGCACTGTTAGTATCATTTGAGGAACCTGCAGTCGGGTTAGCTTGATTCTCCAAGGAGACAGGAATATTGTTGGATCGATATACTCTGACCAAACTAACTATGTAGCTTGTTAAGGGCTTAGTAACCTTGGATAAATCCTAAATTACTAACAATGAAACACTGAATATCTTTATTAAGTATGCGGAATCTACTTTAACAAAGCTTAAGAAGAATAGTAAACTTCAACGATTCTATTAACTCTTGAATCTGCTTTCATACACAGACTCACAAACAACCCTAACAACTCTAATATCGAACTTTTAGTTTTTCTCTAAAAACGTCTATCTCTAATGCCAACCTAGGGATCCTTTTATAGGCACAAGGAAACCCTAGTCGGTTTACAATACTTGAACGACAAGTAAACTAACTCTAACTTAGAATATTCTAGAATTTACATAATATTCCTTAATGTCATCAGTCTTTAACCCTTGCAGTACTTTGACTTTTATCAACGAGCAGTACTTTGACTTGTATCTTCCAGCAGTACTTCGACTTTTAGCAGTACTTAGACATTATATCCCAACAATCCTCCCCTAACTTGAATTCTACTTGCTTGACTTCAAGTTTCTATGTAATCTTTGAAAAACAATCATCTTTATCTTCAAGGAAAGGTTGTATCTTTTAAAATCTTACTCGTTGTTGTTTTGTTATCATCAATGTGTAGTTAGTATCTGCAATCTTTATTAGCAACAATTCTTTGTCTTTACAGCAACTTTAGTTCTTCTCAGCTACTCAGCAACATAAGGTACATCAAATCTGGTAAGTTTCAAACTATTCTCATCACTTCCAGGTGTGTTAACTCCTGTGAGAGGTGAATCATAGAAAATTAATGGATTTTGATGTCTCTTTACCAAAGCCATTAACTTTGGAGTAGCCAATGTTTAGGTTAAGTAAACCATGGTACGTTGATAACCATATGATTTTTAGCAAATCATCAGCTATCAACGGATTTGAGTAGTCTTTACCAATAGCCATTTGCTTTTGGACTAGCTAGTTCTTTTAGTACAATCACTACCATGGTGAACTAATTACCATATGAATGGATTTTCCACAGCCTTTACCACAAGCCATTTTCTTGTGGGCTAGTTAACTCTTCACTTATCACATATATGGTGAGTTAAAAACCGTACAATTTTTAGTAAATTGTCAACTAAAAACGGATTTGATTATCACATCAGATCCGTACCCTCATGATGAGTCAAACTCTTTCTTGTTTGTTAAACATGGTGAGTTGAATACCATTTGTTGTGTAGCACAAGTACTAACACCATGTATATCTCCAAAAACAATCTGTTGCTGTAAACATTTGTGCTTCAAAAAGTATTTTGCACAAGACAAAAATTAGTATTTCAAAAGACTTTACTGGTTTTATGCTGCAAGCAGTACTTTGTAAAAGTACTGTTTGATCAGCAGTACTTTGAATAAAGTACTTGTTTATTCAAAAGATTTAAATAATTAAAACCATACCAGTAATTATGCATCATCATCTTTTAATATTGTCCAATTAATGAACAAATTAATCACCATTAGAGCAGTTTCATCCTCTTGCTCTACTTCCATACCATGATCCAGCATCCTCATCATCAAATCTCTTGTAAGAGGATATCTTCTTTCAGCTAACATATAGATCATAGTACCATCTTCCAACTCTAAGACATGCACACCAACCTTTTCAAAGAATTTCCAACTTTGAATTTCCCAGACTTCTTGATTTTTGCAAATATCATCTGTGCTTGTTTCCTCTGTTTCCCACAGTGTTGTGAGATCTCCCAGCAACAATACACCAATTCCTTTGAGTGGAATTTGTTTAAAATAAGCTTGAATTTGTTGGTGTAGATGAAACAAGTCTTCTCTGTCAATAAGATGCAATACATTCAATGATAGACCGTTTCTAAGCTAGTGAAAGCAAGAACCACGGGTATCATTGTCCCAACGAGCATTGAAATTGATCTAGTCACTCAAGTCGTGAGTTATGTGAGATGAATGGGTTGAAAAGAGTTGAATTTGTTTTAGTTATACTACGAAAGGTTTGCATAAAGTTTAAATGAAATAAAGAACGGTAAGAAAGGAAATACGTTTAACTAGAATAGAAAACATGAGACTAAGTAAAGCGAAGAAGAAATAAAAGAGATAAACTAAGAAAGAAAGAAATAAAGAAAATGTTTTTGTTGTTTTGTAGTTAATTAACGAAAGAAAATTAAACTAAGTTAAAAAGTTCAAAAGAAAATTCGACAGAGTAACGGTATGAAATAAATAAAAGTAAACTCCACTCGATGAACGATGGAGTGCCAATAAGCCTAGCTCGGCTTTAGAAATAAACAAGACACTCCAATAAAAGACTAAGGCTCGAAAACTAAAAAAAATAAAAAAAAAAAAACAAAACTCGCTACACAAGAAAAATAAGACTCGCTATGTAAAACTTTGGAGCAAACTCGCTATTAAAAAATGGAAAATGAAACTCGCTATACTCTTGAAAATGAAAAATGAAACTCGCTAAGACCTAAATGAAAAAGGAAACTCGCTATCCTGAAAATACAAACCATACTCGCTATGCTACTCGCTATGTTTTAAAGAAAAATAAACTCGCTAGGGATCTAGGGACAAACTCGCTATGCTTTTATGAAAACAAACTCGCTATAAACCTTACAAAACCATACTCGCTAAGCACAAATCATGAATCATACTCGCTAGGGTACCAAAAAAATGAAACTCGCTATGGCAGAAACTAGGTCATACTCGCTATTCTAGCCAAGATTAATACTCGCTAGATCAAAAGAAAAAAGCTTACTCGCTATGTAAAACCGAACCATACTCGCTACTAAACCCTAATAAACTTCAAACTCGCTAGTAAACCCTAATGACGTACTGGACAAATTTTTTACGTAAAACTTTTATAAAAACTTAATGAAAACTTATTTAAACTCAATATTAAGCAAGACCAATACTCAAAATAAGCTATAGAAAACACAACTAATCAAAATAAGCAAAACATATTTCTA
>LBNU01026042.1:1958-23577 GCA_014162995.1 Artemisia annua
GTCAACTTTATTTTTAGTCCAAGTTTATTTTGAGTCGTGTCTTGTTTTCTTCTTTTCTTATTTCTTTTTCAAGTCGAGTTAGACTTTTATTTACTCCATCGTTTTATCGAGTGGAGTTTTGTTTGGTTCATTCCTAAACGAAACTCTGCCGAAATTTCTTTTAATTTTTTTTTTTTTTAACTTAGCTTATTTTTATTTTCACTTATTTTCTTTTAATCGTTTACTTTATTTTTCTTTTATTAATTAAATTTAAAAAAACCAAAAACATTTTACGTTTTAATATTTACAAGAGTTTTTAATTTCTTTTTCGCTTTACGTTTTTAATATGAGTCGTGAGTAGTTTAAAATCGTGTTTGCCTAGTAGCTCGAGTTAGTGAGTTAAGTAAGAGCTTAAACGCTTGTGATAAGTAATCGAAAGATTGCTTAGACGCGTGAGTTAATTATTTGAAGACGAAATCTTTGAACGATTGATTCACTCGTCTTGAGTAGATATCTTTTCAAAAGATTAATTAACAACTAATCTCGAGAAAGGAGAAGAACTCGTTGCAAACTTTTACCTCGAGCTTAATTAACTTATTCGCGTTGCTTTGCAAACACATTGTCTTTTAAATTCATTTACCGTTTTATTTACTTATCGCTTTCATTTACCGCTTTCTTTAGTCGCTTTTATTCATGCTTCTTTACTTGCTTTCTTATTTCATGTCGTTTTACCGCTTTCCTTTACTTTAATTTGTCGTTGTAGTATAAACAAACCAAAACTTTCTTTTTAACCTTATTCATCACACATAACTCACGACTTGAGTGACTAGATCAATTTCAACGCTCGTTGGGACAACGATACCTAGTGGTTCTTGCTTTCATAGCTAGTTCTGCGACGATCAATTTATGGCGCCGCTGCCGGGGAGCGGTTGATTAAGATTAAGTCATTCGTCGTTCGAGACTTGTGTTTTGAAGATCCTTCTTTTAGAAGTTAACGCTTTTCTTAAAAACAAAAACAACTAAAAATTACAAAATCTATAAAAACCAAAAATATTTTCTCTTTTCTCTTATAAACTTTTAAAAATCCAAAAATAATCTTCTTAACCCCTATTGTTTAATTCTCATGGATTCATTGTGTTATCATTGTGGTGAACCCCTCTATGGTTTACCGTGTCGTTGGTGCATATGCGAAAGGTGTGGCGGCTATCTTCAGAATGGATGTTGTTCGAATTGTAATCCTTACACTTGTAATCAATACCCTAACACATTCAACAACTTTTCACAATGCCCACCTCAACCTTACTTATCTTCGTTCAATCAACCTTCTTGTAATGAATGTGGAGACTTTTTGGATCCGACTTCAAATTGTTGTCTACGGTGTACTTGTATGAGGTGTGGTAGAAGTCTTTTCAATGGAGATTGTTCGTTTTGTGCTTTTGAAGATTCATGTTCTCAAACTTTCAATTCAAACTTTTCCAACTATCCTCAAAATGATTTTTACTTCCCTCCTCAAAACCCTTATGAGCAAGAACCGTGTGTCAATAACTTCTCTATCAAGAATATTCTGAGAGAATCACTTGAATCACAAGCCAGAACAATGAAGGAATTCTTCGAATCACATGTCAGATCAATGAAGGAATTCGATGAATCACGTGACAAGATAATGAAGCAGTTAGAAGAATTAACTCTTCAAAGAAACGAAGAAGTGGAAAATTCTGAAGAGGAAAGCGGAGTAGAAGAGACTGTGCAAGATGATAACGAAATCAACACTTCGGGTGGCGACCCCATTCCTTCTTGTGAGCCGTCAGAGTTTTTGCCATGTCCTGAACTTCTCTACGGCAATTCCGTTAAGCTCCAGCATGCTGTGGAGCTTGCAAGAGGTCGTATTGTTTATCTTGAACCCTTGACTCCCACCTCTTCTCCTCAAGAACACGAACCAGAGACTACAACGGAAGTGGTGGAAATCGCTAGCTCTCAGAGCACACCACTTGTCCCACCTCCGGCTTCTTTTAAATGTTCTTCGACACTCGTTTCTGATTTTGTTTTTGTTGAGCCTTCTTTTCCTTCCATAGAACCCGAAGACTCTCTAATAATGGGGGATGAGCTTCTTAGCACTATTCCGGCAACGGAATCTGACAAATTCAATAAGTCTAGTGTCGAGAACCTTGTCCCAATCCAAAGTGAGTCTGGGGGAACGTCTAGCAGTGATTATGTGATTGAAGAAAGTGATCGTCTCGATAATATGGTTGATACGAATGATGAGCCGGTTGATACTGCTAACTTTGATTCGGAGGGAGATATTCGTTTTCTTGAAAATCTATTACTTGAAGAACCTTTACCTCCTCTCCCTCCGATGAATGGTGAAGTTACTAATGAGTCCGTTGATAATCATGATGAGATTTGTTCCGAGTCTGACGAAGGTTATGCTTCCTTATCTTATGGAGAGATCGAGTACGTTGAAGAAGAAACCCTTCCGTGTGGCAATCCCACCTCAATTTTTGAACCAAGTATTCCCGACTTTTCCCCAGAAGAGATCGATGATCTTTCAGAAATTGATGACACTTCAGATGAATCAGATGACCCAGTTCTTGAAACTTTCAAAACAACTTACACCAATCCTCTTTTTGATTTCGAACCAGATTTTCCGATGATTTCAAACAATCCGCTCTTCGATATTCAGATTAAGGATAGTGACGAGTCTGTTACTGCAATTGAGGTTACAAATGTTCATCATATGGATAATTCTCTTCACGATGAGTTTTTAACTCCAGTCGACCCGACTCCATCAAGAATTGAAGAAGTTTTTGAGCCTACTAAGTTGTCGTCTCCGAATGTTTCTTCGTCTTTTACCGTGGTTGATGATCCATTATCGTTCCTTTCAGAAGATAAAATTTTTAAACCCGGTTTATCACCTTTTAAGGACTTTCATGGGCTCTAGCCCGACATCCTTGCTTCTTTCGTTACTATTGAAGATTTTGTTGATGAAACTTTGAAGGAGGATGCTTTTAAGACTAAGGAGAAAGTTACGCTTACCATGGAGGATCTCTTTGAATTCGACCTCGAAATCGTTGTTATGATCTTTCTTCCTTATCTTACCTATGCTATTGTTTCACCCATCCGTCATTCCCCCGGGAGTGAGGATGTTGTTTTTGATCCCGGCATCGTCGCTTTTCAAGCTGTGTGTTTCATTTGCTCCCCCAAGGACAAGTAAATTCGGGGCGAGTCTAAGCTATACGACTCGTTACTAAACAAGCGCTTCGTGGGAGGCACCCCATGCTTATCCTTTTTATTTTATTATCTAATAAGTAACGCGAGGAGGGCGACCTCTTCCAATCTTGTGTTTGCTTGGTTGTTTGTGTTTGTACAGATTTCTCCAATTCATGATGACTCTCGTGCTCGTGGATCGTCTCATCTCCACTCGAGTCCCATGTATTGATGCTTTCTTGGAAATCACTATATCCAAATCTAATCGACTAATGGTATCTTTGGCATACTTAATAAACGGCCTTAGATTTATTATTAGGATTACCCTTACCTTGAAAACATTGAGGACAATGTTTATCTTTAGTCTGGGGGGGTGAATCCTCGATTTGATTGACCTAGCACTTTCACCATTGCTGTTTACTTATGCAACCCCGTTTTTCCTAAAAAATCCACAAAAATTGAAAAATTTTGAAAAATTCCATAGAAAAAATGAGAAAAATATAAAAATACAAAAATAGAATAAAAGTTTTGACACCGAGATTGACTTTCCTACTAGGTAAGAGTGGGAATAAAATTTTTGACTTGATCCGGGCGTGTTGAGCCCTAGCTTGTTCCCTTAACCAATGATGATCACAAAAGCTTTTGCTAGTTTTGTACACAAGGAGCTACTCTTTTGTCGGCTCCCGTACTTTACTTTATATATGCGTGGCTTGATTATCGGCTAAGTATCCGCGGATCTCATTACTTGAGATTTTAAATTTGCGGAGAACGTGAAATGATAGAGTTTCTTTAGAAGTTAGATGCTAAGCATAGAGTAGTTGGATCTCTTTAAGGCTCATCGAAGGTACTCATGTCTTTTTGTTCCCAAAAAAAAAATTGCTTCACCCCATATATGTGCAAAATAATTAAAGATGTTAGGTTTAGCCGATGAGTAGTTCTTTATCTTCTTAAGAGAATCTTTGCTTGAAAAATTTGGTACACATCATGGATACACGCTAGTTGAGTTGTATTGTATATCGTTGAATAAGCGTAGTACGCATGTGGTTTCGGAGCTACCCAAAAGCCCGTTGTTATGTATGAGCTAAGGTGCTTTAAGACTTCGGATTGAGATCGGACCTTGGATCCTAGATTCCAACCCTAGCAGTTGGCGGTAGGTCTTGGATTGAAACCGTGAAGGTTCGGAGTCGAGAAGTTACTAAGGCAAGAAAAAAAGAGAAAAAAAAAGTATCAAGAAAAGAAAAAGAAAAAGAAAAGAAAGAATAAGGATGTATGTTGAAGATTTATGGATCATGAGTTCTAGTGTTAAGACTAAAGTTGGTCGCGCGTGAGGTGCATGTTACGATCCTAGATCGGACGCATGAGGTGCACGTGAAATGTACTCGCCAACTTATGTCTATTTTTGATGTATTCCAAAGTCTTTGTATGTATCCAATATCCTTGATGTGGACCACATTTCTCTTGCAAACCTTCTTAAGAGAAGATCGATAACTACTTAGCGTATGAATTTGGTATCTTTATCGGACTAAAAACTATGAAACGAGATGCTTATGAAGAAATTCATTTCTCTCACAAAAATAAAATAATGAGATACAAAAATAGGAAAATGGGAGCAAGCGGTACACGAGTAACTTCCATGAGTAGCGTTGGCATCTAACTTGTAATTAAACAATGATCCGTTTTTACGCTTAGTTTGGGAGCTTGTGAAAAATCAGGGACGATGAATTTTATCCAATCGGTCACTTTTCTATGAATCGTGTTCTTACTCTATGACCCTTAATCGTTATTGAAAGATAATGAAAGTCAAGCACACCGTCATAAGCTAAAGTAGTATAATATGAGTAGCATATGGAATAAAATGGAAAACCGGGGCGTTTTAGGGAATAAATGATTTCGTATCTCTTTTGAACGTTTTGCTACTTTTCAAAGTTAGTAAAGAGAGGTGTGAAATTATTTATCTTTAAGGCGTGACGTGATTACATTGCGTGAGGACACGCAATACCTTAGTCTGGGGGATTTTGGTATGTGCTATTTTACACATACTTTTGACCTTAGTTTAAGTGATTTAAAGACCAAAAACTAACGTGAAACGCCAAAGATATCGTGTTTTTGTGTTTGTGATCGTGCAGGAAAGGATATTGCATAAATTGCATGAAAAACAACCAAAAAGCCTAAAACGAGCACGAGATTTGGAAAAGAGTCAAGAAGCCGAGTCAAAGATGAAATTTACTCAAGGAAAGCCCGTGACGACAAAGTTATTTCCTAAAGGCTCGAGAAAACGAAAGAGATGCTTAATCGAAAGTCAAAGCTAATTATTACGATAAGCTTCATAAATTCGAGCAAGTTATCACTTTTACATCTTTGAAGACTTTTAGAATACACGTCAACACAAGCCTCGAAGTTACAAGAGTTTACATTTAATGTTTAAGACGTTTAGTAATTTGTAACAAAGTTTTAGTGTTCTTTTCATGAATTGTAAAGGTTCAAGGGCTTAAGTTGCAACATTGTCAAAACTTTAGAAGCTCTTGGCCTATAAATAGAAGCTTAAGCCTCATTGTGAAGGTTAGTTAGTTTAGGTGAGTTTTATGGTTAGTTTTAGGAGTAGTTTAGGTGTAGTGTAGATTATTTTTCATGCTTTAGTGTAAGTTTCATTTTCATCTTTAATTTAAGCTTATTTCATGTCTTATCTTTAGCTTATTTGAGTTCTTACAAGCTTTCTTTTACAAGTCTTTAATCTTTACAAGCTTTCCTTTTAATCTTCTCTACAAGCTTTTATCATTTTCTTTGTTAACTTTGCATGTTTTTAGTTTCAAGTGATAAGATATACAAATAAGCTAGGCTTCCAAAAGAAGCCGTGGCTTGTTTGCTTATTTTTGAGCTTATTTTAGTGTCTTTACATTTTATTTACCAAGTTTTTACAAGTCTTATTTATTTATTTTTATAAAATTTATGTCACGATTAAATGTTTAAGAGTTCAGTATGTTTAGAATTTAGGGTTTAATAGCGAGTTTAGTTTTTTAGGTATAGCGAGTTTAGCTTTTTTGGTGTAGCGAGTTTGGTTTGAAACTTAGGTCTAGCGAGTATGGGTTAGACCCTAGCGAGTATGGTTTTCTTCTTAGGGTAGCGAGTTTGGTATTAGTTTAGGCATAGCGAGTATGGGAATCAAACCCTAGCGAGTTTGGAAACTGAAACCTAGCGAGTTTGGGGACTAAAAGCTAGCGAGTATGGAATGTTAGGGATAGCGAGTTTGGCATAATGTGTCTAGCGAGTTTGGTCTAATGTGCCTAGCGAGTTTGGTTTTGTAGTTTTTTGATAGCGAGTTTGATTTTTTTAGTCCAAGTTTATTTTGAGTCGTGTCTTGTCTTTTCTTCTTTTCTTATTTCTTTTACAAGTCGAGTTAGACTTTTATTTCACCTCATCGTTTATCGAGTGAGGCTCTTATTTTCTTAAATTCTAAACGTTATGCTGCCGAATTTTTCTTAAATCTTTTTAGTGTCTTTTACTTATTAAAGTCTTTCGTCTTTTCATTTTTAGTCTTAGCTTTTATTACGTTAAATGTTTTTACAAGTCTTTTAATTTCTTTACCGCTTTAACTTTTAATATGAGTTTTGAGTAGTATTAAATCGTGTTTGCTTAGTAGCTCGAGTTCGTTACTTAAGTAAGAGCTTAAACGTTTGTAATAAGTAATCGAAAGATTACTTAGACATGTAAATCAATTATTCGAAGACCGACAATCTTTGAACGATTAATTCACTAGTCTTGAGTTAATATCTTTTTAAAAGGTTAATTGACAACTAATCTCGAGAAAAGATAATAACTCGTTGCAAACTTTAACCTCAAGCTTATTTAACTTACTCGCGTCGCTTTGCAAACACATTGTCTTTTAAATTCATTTACCGTTTTATTTACTTATCGCTTTCATTTACCGCTTTCTTTAAGTCATTTTATTTCATGCAACTTTACTTGTTTTCTTACTTCATGTCTTTTACCGCTTTCCTTTACTTTAATTTGTCGTTGTAGTATAGAGAAACCCAAAACCTTCTTTTAAACCTTATTCACTACACATAGCTCACGGTCTTGAGTGACGAAATCCATATTCAACCCTCGTTGGGACAACGATACCCGTGGTTCGAGCTTGTACTTTGCTCCCGCGAGCTTTATCAGTAGTCAGACTTTGTTCCACTGTCCCTAGGTTAAATATAGGTGACTAGACTATATTTAACCAAGGTTCGATAAAATTTTCAAATACTTAACTTAGTTATACTCGTGATATGTCCATTGTTGGACAAGTATGAAGTTTTCATAAGTATCTTATACACAAAGAGGGATATAAGTTTGTACATACGTAAGAATCAATCATAAGTAGGTAGTATGAGTGTGTAAGACAAGCGAATAAGGAAAATGCGCGCAGAAAAGGAAGTTTCAAGCATTTAGTTCACACTAGGACTGAATCACAGATCTTTAACAATGAAGGTTTCGGAAGAGAACTTGATGAATTAAGAGAAAGTTGCTGAACTTTTGCTTTTGTAGATGATGAATTAGTTTATAAGAATTATAGGAAAATGACGGACAATAAAACAATAACAAAATAGTTAATGAGGTAATAATAAATCAATGTTTTAAGTTAATAAGAGATGGGAAGAGAAATTTTTAAGAAGCAACAAAATGGTTTAGAAGATAGTAGTAAACTAGTTTTACAAAGTAATTGACCAAATGATTTGTAAAGGGGTGACAAAAAGTTAATTCTGAACTAGTTAAAGCAGTTTATAAAATAGTATTGAATAAGGTTATTAGTTTATAAGAGTAATGGGGTAATTCTTTGGGGAATAGTAAATCCATTTGTAATATAATGAAAGATAATTTATATAACAATAAAGGAGTTGTTTATAAAATGGTAGTAAATTTCCAATGCAAATAAATAGAATGTGACGGGTTTCATATAAAACACTGTTGTGTAAGGTCATGAAAAGATTTTTAAAGATCATACCATTACTCAGGATTTTTAGGAAAATAAATGAGACTAAGAAAGTTTTAGGGGATCATAAAAATAAATGAGTATGTATAACAGATTAGTAGTTTTGGTGAAGTAGATCAATAATCAGGAGAAGTAGGGTTTGACATGATGCTCTTGAGACTGAGTGTAAAGAATCGGATCAAATATTTATAAAAATAACCTCTATACAAATAAGAAGTAACGCTCTATTAATTAGGCATAAATATTCGAGAAAAAAATCAATTGTATATAAATAGTTCTTAAATAGTATCAATAGTAGCACTTAAGAAAATAAGCAAGAAATGCTCAGAAAACATGACTTCACGAGGAGTAAGGCAACCAATAGAAATTGATAAATTGTAACAGGTTTTGATGTTATATGAAATTATATAACATATGGTGATGAAAGAGTTTAGAGACCATCGTAATCACATACAATGTTTGAGAAATAAAAGAGACCATTGTAATCACATACAATGTCAGATAAATATGAGAGACCATTGTAATCGCATACAGAGTCTGATAAATAAGAGAGACCATTGTAATCACATACAATGTCTAAGAAATAAGAGAGACCATTGTAATCGCATGCAATGTATGAGAAATACCATCGTGTAACTCACAATGTTTAGAAGAGTTTAATATTCACATGGAGAAACTCCGTTAAGAAAAATAGCGATGCTTCAGGAACAAGCAGGATAGTCGGGAAAAAATTATCTTAAGTACATATAGTAATATTCACTATATGTATACATATAGTAACGGTGCACTCGAAGATGTGCATAAATTTCCGGATGGAAATTCACAATGCACATGAATAGCATAAAATACAACAAGGAAGTTTAGTTCACAAAAGGTTATATATAAGAGTGATACTTTCGCGGATAATTGGACGAGTTAAGAAATAATTATAGCGCTTATAATTATTTTTTTAGCATGATTAAGATATATATATATATATATATACGAGGGAGAAATAGGAAGCTCGGGAGTAGGCGCGCATGGATATCAGACAAGATGATGGAAGCTCATGATTAAAAAAAATGTTTATGATTATAGTCTAGGTTTTTAGAACAAAAAGACCTGGTTCACTATAATTTGTGCTCTGGTACCAATCTATAACACCCCCATTTTCAGAACGCAGCGGAATACAACATGGGGTGCTATTTATCAGTCACATAGTAGAAGTATAGTAAACAACTTTAAAACAAAGTCGTTTTTAAAATTCACATTCGATAATTTATCAGAGTTGAGCAAGGTCCCAAAAGTCTTTAACATAGTTAAAAGATACATAAGTTTTAGAAATTTAGAACATTATCAAATGAAAGTTTTATTTAAGCATGAGCTATCAAGTAGATATCCATTTCTTTGCGCCGCCCATCCAAGCATAAGCCACTTACAGACCTGAGAAAATACATGCTAAAAAGTCAACACAAAGGTTGAGTGAATTCATAGAGTTTAATAAGTAATAAGTTGAATACAAGATTTCAAGTTTAAAATACGATGAGCTACGTTGTTATACGCCCATAATTAAGTTGACATGTAACAAATACAAGTCGGGAAATAAGATTTATAGCATTAAGCTTATGAAACCGAACCTTAACGCGTTTTAATAATGCCCCGAAAAAGGGTAATCTTAGCCATTTACCCTACATTCTCAATATTATATATCCGTAACCCAGACAGGCTTGTCAAGCCAAATATGCATATTTATAATACTAGCGTTTACTACTCAAGTAATTAACGGTTCATGATGGGGACTTAATTGGCAAGAAATACTCAATGTCAGATGTCTATAAATCATATAATCGGGTCCAGCATACCAAAAAGTACTTGTATTCAGGTTGTAAAACTAGCATGTATCCCCCTCGCGAGGTTTAATAAACGTTTAAATAAGTAAAAGCGAGGCTATGAACTCACCGAGAGTAGAGTGAACGATCAAATGAAGTAGCGAAGAATAAAACGCAAGGCACAAGCAAGTGAAGAAAGTAGTCGCGAAGCTCTACGATGAACCTAAATAGACATATGCTTGTCTTAGGTTTTAGAAAATAAACATTGATGTAACTCAGCTATATATAAATTATTATGATCTTAATTATGCTTGGTACAATATTCCTATACTTGTTTATATGTCCATATATGTAGTAGTTATAGGTCCAATATTACACGTTATAAAACATTTTTATACCTTTTTATACTTAGTGCTGATGAAAATTTTATTAACTTGTACATGTTTACAATTTCGCCATTTGCAAACCGTAAGTCCAAAAATTACGTTCTTTATATCAACGAAAAGGTATTAATCTGTACTAACAAGTTTTGTGGGTCCCACTAAACCAAAAATTAATTAACAGTACCAAAGTTAGCCATTTATCCAATATATTCACTTCAGAAAACTTTAACATTACATTAGTCCCACGAAAATATGATAGCTAGAGTTCTACAAGTCAAATTGATTCCCCGTTTGGGGCCACATTTAAGTTTAGGTGTTATCTACAACTTTTATGTTTTGTGTAATAGTGGGTTATTCATAAAGAAATTGACTTTTATAGGATCCAAATCTGTTACTCAGAATATGACAAGTTTCACGAAAACATTTTTAAATTAATCATCGGGTGTCGTCATGGGATGCACAACCCGGTAAAATGACCAGAAGATATAGACCTACATCTGCATATTTTTAGTTTATGTCCAAAGTTTACTGATTAGTGCAGTTTATCCCATCTTTGCCCCTGATTTAGAATCACAGTTGCATGTCTAGTCCTTTAGTGATTCTCTAATGATCTAGCTTATGTACCAAGCCTAACCAAGCAACATAACTTATATAATAGACAAATACATCAAGTAATAATAGTTATACAGGAATGAACCTACATCTGCATATTTTTAGTTTATGTCCAAAGTTTACTGATTAGTGCAGTTTATCCCATCTTTGCCCCTGATTTAGAATCACAGTTGCATGTCTAGTCCTTTAGTGATTCTCTAATGATCTAGCTTATGTACCAAGCCTAACCAAGCAACATAACTTATATAATAGACAAATACATCAAGTAATAATAGCTATACAGGAATGAAAATAAAAATGAAGTGAAAAGAGAGTGATTGGTTCCTTACAAAGAGTTGATGAACAAGAAAAGATCAAGAAACAAGGATCCCTACACCTAATTTACCAATACCACTTGCACCCTTCTTGTAAAAATCTTTTACCCAACTCTTTATACCCTTTTTAACTTTGAAAATACTCTAACATACCAGCCCATAAACCATCTTCATCAACACTTGTAACAACTTCCCAAAGAAACCAAGAAATGATGAGTTTTAGTGAAGTTTAAGATGAGATGAACCAAGTACAAGCTAAAGGGACCTATGATCTTCAATCCAAGATGAATTTGCTTGGTAAAATTTGAAAGAAAATGATGTTTGGAGCTGTTTTTGGTCGTTCTCCTTGAGAGAAGGAAGAGAAATGAGTGTAATTTTGATCA
Source organism: Artemisia annua (assembly GCA_014162995.1). Taxonomy (NCBI): domain Eukaryota; kingdom Viridiplantae; phylum Streptophyta; class Magnoliopsida; order Asterales; family Asteraceae; genus Artemisia; species Artemisia annua. The sequence goes on from LBNU01026042.1 coordinate 13,614, forward strand.
AAATAAAAGTATGATAATCTAGTGAGTGGTGACATGCAAGTAGTGGGGAACATGTGAGTACATGTGTTATCATTTTGTGATATAAGGTTTCTCACTAAGCCAAGTGGCATGGGAGACTCTTAAAAACCAGCCACCTTATGGTGAGGTGGTCTAGTGACTTGTCTTTGTTATAATTTTGGGTTACGAGGTGTAGTTTGCTCCTGATAAATGCAAACGTAAAGTTTTTAAGACGCGTAACGTAAAATTAGGAGACATAAAAATACAAAACCTTAAAAAATGTTAAAAGTTATTAACATAACCTATTTAAGTATTTTAGATAAGTGGTGAGTTCATCGAAGGGTTTAAACATCGCTAAAACCGAAACCGTGAGTTGAAAACGCGTTTGGTGACACCGGTTCTTGATAAAAGTGACGTAAACTATAAAAAAATAAAACGACAAGTATAAAACTCACTTGTAAACATGAAAATAGGTTAAAATTTATAAAATATGTAAAATTATAATAGTCTAGGGTTGGTTCACGTTGTTAAAACCATAAAACGTAAATTTGAATCGTGTGAAACGTAAAAGGTGCAAGGTTTATGGAAAATTGGAAAAAGTAAATTATGACTTTTAAATAGGATTGTAAGGAACCAAGAATGCATAAAAAGTGTAGATTAAGCATAGTCTAGTCGCGGTTGAATTAATTGAACGTGTCATGACGTACGCGGATTACTTCCGACGAAGTTAATTATAAAAAAATAGAATAGTTAAATAATAAAATATTAAAATTAGTGACATGAAATTTTACGAAATGTCACATCAAATACTTTGTTTCTTTGAATTTCTTCACATCTAAAATACACATTGCCCTTTTAGACTAGCATTTGTTCCATGGAACTTAATTAAATGCTTTGACATCTAAAATATTGTTCTTTAAGACTAACATTTATTCCATAGAACCGATTTAAATGCATTCATATCCAAAATACGTATTACTCTTTAAGGCTAACAATTATTTCATGAAACTGAATTAAATGCCTTCACATCTAAAAAGTTGCATCAAATATTATAGATGTAATTGAAGTCCAACGGGTCAAGCATGTAATAAACTAAAAAAGAAATGGATCAATTGAGTCAACCTTGTCAAAACTCATCCAATTTTTTTCTCAAAGACTTCTTATCTTTTAAGATGAAATTAGTATTTGTTATACTTTGCACCTTGAGTAGCTTCACTTTGTATCCTTTCATCAGCATCAAATTGACATATACAACCAAGAATTACTAGCATTTGTAGCCGTTAAAAGATTAAATCGATTTAGTTATAAAATGTGAATATGTTTTAATTTGTTCCGTCTAACTCAGACTTACATATTTTGGGTCTCTATTTTGCTAACATGAATTGTAATTTTTCAACAAAGTTGTAAGACAAAAATTAGTGTATAAGCGGATAGCCTTTTACAAGAGAGATGTGAATTGTTGATGGTGATTTGATTAATTATCAAAGTTTATTTTACTTTAATTTAGAACAAAGACATTCCAACCGTCCAACTGTACTTTCTGTGTACTTTCTATATTATTGTGCACAACAGACATATATAATTTTAATTTTATGGTTTCTAATAATATATGTGTAAATAACAAGATACATAATTCCGGAGGTCGAGGTTGGTGGAAATATATGTAATCCATGCTAGTTCTAGAGGGAGAAAGTAGAGAGAGAAAGGTGGAGAATAACACTAATATAATAAATGGATAAGTGAGTGTTTACACAACGATTTCCCACACCCCTCATGGAAAGTCATGAGGGGTATTTATAGGCTCATTACCATATAAGTTTGTCTAATGAACAATAATAGTCCCTAATGTACTATTTGCTACATATCTAGTCCATTTCACTTGTGTGACGTTATCTTTATAAAATAGCGAGGCTAACAATCTCCCTCCAAGATATCGTCACACGTGAATGGTTACAATGAGACCTATAAACGACTAAATTCCAACAATAGTAAACTATGTTGATGTTGTTGAAGCGCAGAGTCTCTGTAGTCTAGATATTGAGGCAGACTTGAAGTTCTTCTCTTCCGATGATCTCGGCATTTGATCTTTGGCACTGATGGCACTGATTTATGTAGCCCTGATGATTTATGTAGCCCTGAACTTCAACTATAATGATCTAGTTAGGTTATTACTCCTTCCTAACTAGTGAACCTTTTTCATACTTCTGCTAACTCCTGAACTAACAACCCTTCTTCTATCACGCAGCGGATAAATTAGATTGTAAAGTGTTTGCACCATGATTGTCGTTCGGGGAGCATCATAACAACATAACTCACATAGTATTGCATAGAAGGTTGGTAATAAGCTCCGATGTACACATACTTGGTACCTCATGGTACTTCTTTGGTATTAGGCACAGTTCCCTCGATCAACCCACGTACTGAAGATGAAACACTACTTCATTTGGCATGTTCTTCTCTCTCCTGATGGTTGCGAGTTATCGGAATCATCATAATGTTGTGTACATGCCATACAATTAACTTTACTTTACACTTCTGATGCAAGATATAAACCATGGCAGCATAATTTTGTGAGAATATGTCGATAAGATATGACTCTTTTTTCTACAATCTTGTCTCTTCCTTCAACCGATAAGCGACCTCTTCAAATTCCAACCAGCTAGTAAATGACTAGAGAAACAACCCAATATAACCGATCCGAAAATGAAGTAAACATCCCGTAGATATGTGACTTAATCTTGTACGATGGTGTGACTAAGAACCTATACTGAGAAATACAACGTAACTCCTTTAAGCATAGGTAGTGCCATATACTCAAACCCACGAACAGTATATGAAATCTCCGCCTCTTGAACTATCCACAACTTCGTGTGACACTTACTACAACGTAACTCCTTATAGTGATAGCTATAACCCGTGAGCACTATAATGTAACTCCTTACATCATATCGGGTATAACTAGATAATCCAAGTCTTAATCACTATCACTATCATTACCAGTGAATGCACAAACAAGTATCTTCAAAAGTCATGCATCCATCCTCCCCTAGACTTTGAGATAAATAAGTACACATGCCCTTGAAACGAACTTCAAACCCGGATAAGTGATAATGTATTATCCCCATAGTCACAAAAATCCGATACTAGCCGTTGTCATTTGATTATGATTCTTGATCAGGATCTTTTAAGCTATACGTGGTGTAATTTGAGGCGTGATATATTTGTATTAAGTTTATGAAATGATGAAGTGAATCATGTTCAATGAAGTGTAGACCAATTATATCATATGTGTTTTTGGTGCGGTGGTTGAGTTTGTGATATGATTGGATGAATTGTTGTTTGATTGTGATTGGTTGGATGAATTGTTGTTTGATTGTGATTTGATTGGATGAATTGTTGTACGTGATTTGAGCACAAATTAATAAGTCCTCTTGATGGAGAAGGTAGTCAACTAACAGTGAACAGAAATTCAACTCGCAGCGAAGAATATAGTCAACTAGTAGTGAAGAATATAGTCAACTAGCAGTGAATCAACCCGCATCAAGAAACATCAACTCACAGTGAATCAACTCGCATCCATAAACATCAACTTGCAATGAATCAACTCGCATCCACAAACAGACAAGTCACATTCAACTGATCAAATCGCAGTGTTCATCAAATCACATTCGACTGATCAAATCGCAGTCAAGTCAACTCGCATTGCTAACAAACAAAAGTGTCACTGTCGCATATCACCAACGGGTAAAGACCATAAAATAACAACTTACTTTCTCAATTTTATCGAGATGAAACACTTATTTTTTTATCAACATTTAAGCCAACGAAACTTTCAAATATTGTTCTGAGGTGAAACACTTACTTTTTTATCAACATTTAAGCCAACGAAACTTTCAAATATTGTTCTGAGATGAAACACTTTTTTTCAAGGGTATTTTTATTGACCTTAGAACAATATTTGAAAGTTTCGTTGGCTTAAATGTTGATAAAAAAGTAAGTGTTTCACCTCAGAACAATATTTGAAAGTTTCGTTGGCTTAAATGTTGATAAAAAAGTAAGTGTTTCATCTCGGTAAAATTGAGAAAGTAAGTTGTTATTTTATGGTCTTTACCCAATCACCAACTCACATAAGATAAGTCCATAGGTGTCACACTCGTGTGATTTGTCTTCTAACTAATAAGAGAAAAGATGCCAAATCACATTCACTAACAACACACAACTAGCAACAAATGAGACCAAATCACATTCAAGAACACTCAACGTGAATCCACTCGCATCCAAGAACATAAGTACAATACTACTCGATTAGTTCAAGAACACTATCAAATGATTGAACCAAGCTATGAAACCACAAACTTAAGTACATATCACATCCATAAACATGAAAGTACAACAATCTTGCAATTCTAACCACAAACAAGATCTAACAAGTATCTTTTCATGAAAAACCAATTCGACCCAAAAAGAACACTAAAAACCTCAAAACACCACGATTCGCTCCTGGTTAGCTCTTGATACCAATTGTAAATAACAAGATACACAATTTCGGAGGTCGAGGTTGGTGGAAATATATGTAATCCATGTTAGTTCTAGAGAAAGAAAGTAGAGAGAGAAAGGTGGAGAATAACACTAGATATATTAAATTAAATGGATAAGTGAGTGTTTACACAATGATTTCCCACACCCCTCATGGAGAGTCATGAGGGGTATTTATAGGCTCATTACCATATAAGTTTGCCTAATGAACAATAATAGTCCCTATGGTACTATTTGCTACATATCTAGTCCATTTCACTTGTGTGACGTTATCTTTATAAAATAGCGAGGCTAACAATATGTAACTGAATATAACTGAGGGAAAAGTTGCTCTTTCTTGGTTTTAGTGGTTAACTGAATTTCGATGAAACTACAACCTCTAAATTTAAGAATTTAAATGGTGACTTTTTAATGAACGAATCACATTCATTCATATGTGATTGTTCTTCAGTTGCAAATTTTTTTTTGCGCTGTAGGAATGAATGTACGTAAATTCATTTGTTGTACGATATGATCATTGGAGACCTACGTTGTATTCCAAGCAAAGGATATTGAAAGTGATACATATAATACATGGCGTTTGGTTGTTTCTACGTCATTTATTATCCTTGAGGTTCATTCATCAAGACTGGTGTTATTTTTTTTTGAACGGCGATTTAGCANATTCAAGAACATAAGTACAATACTACTCGATTAGTTCAAGAACACTATCAAATGATTGAACCAAGCTATGAAACCACAAACTTAAGTACATATCACATCCCTAAACATGAAAGTACAACAATCTTGCAATTCTAACCATAAACAAGATCTAACAAGTATCTTTTCATGAAAAACCAATTCGACCCAAAAATAACACAAAAAACCTCAAAACACCACGATTCGCTCCTGGTTAGCTCTTGATACCAATTGTAAATAACAAGATACACAATTTCGGAGGTCGAGGTTGGTGGAAATATATGTAATCCATGTTAGTTCTAGAGAAAGAAAGTAGAGAGAGAAAGGTGGAGAATAACACTAGATATATTAAATTAAATGGATAAGTGAGTGTTTACACAATGATTTCCCACACCCCTCATGGAGAGTCATGACAGGTATTTATAGGCTCATTACCATATAAGTTTGCCTAATGAACAATAATAGTCCCTATGGTACTATTTGCTACATATCTAGTCCATTTCACTTGTGTGACGTTATCTTTATAAAATAGCGAGGCTAACAATATGTAACTGAATATAACTGAGGGAAACGTTGCTCTTTCTTGGTTTTAGTTGCTAACTGAATTTTGATGAAACTACAATCTCTAAATTTAAGAATTTAAATGGTGACTTTTTAATGAACGAATCACATTCATTCATATGTGATTGTTCTTCAGTTGCAAATTTTTTTTTGCGCTGTAGGAATGAATGTACGTAAATTCATTTGTTGTACGATATGATCATTGGAGACCTACGTTGTATTCCAAGCAAAGGATATTGAAAGTGATACATATAATACATGGCGTTTGGTTGTTTCTACGTCATTTATTATCCTTGAGGTTCATTCATCAAGACTGGTGTTATTTTTTTTTGAACGGCGATTTAGCAGTTAGTGATTCGAGCCCATAGTAACATCTCCTTAGGGGATAAACCCCACTCCTAGTTCTGTTTTTTGGGGCCCCTAAAGGTCCATGATGTGACTCGAACTTGAAACCTCTTCAAGGATAAATAGTGATTTATGAGAATATAATTAGTATCATCTTTCTATACTAATAAAGGAATGTCTTCACATATGTTTTATGAAATGTTATAAAGTGACATTGTTTTTAATTGTTATGTTAGTTTTATTTAAATTTATGTTCTATAAAAAAAACCCGATCATGATTGTAAGGTTCATGTGTTTAGATAACTTTGATCACCTGTAGAGTTCATATATTTGTATTTTCTCTTTCATGGCCATTTTAAAGATTAAAAAATACTCTCTCCGACTCAAAATTATTGTCCACTTTGAATTTTCAAAGTCAAATTGTTTCTAACTTAGACCATAAAAATATATTTTTTATTATATAATACTTGATGAAAAATTATACCATTGAAAAATACACTTAAAACTCAATCCATTTATATATTTTGCATCAAATATTATATAACACACACAAAAATATTTAAGCTCAAAGTTGAAGAAGAAATACTAAAAAAGTCAATAGTTGACAATAAATTTGGGATGGAGGGAGTATATGTTATGTTTTCATTATAATATATTGTAGTTTGAGCTGTCAAGATTAAAAAGATAGATAAGTTGCGGTTGCTTAACAAAATGTATGAATTATTGCTTATTTGGGCGTGAAAGGCTATATGAATTTTACACTATCGAGATGCATAGCAAAGGATCATTAAGTTACCGACGGATTCATCAACATGTCTCTTAATGTTTCTACTCTAAATCAAAATGGACAACATTAATTTATTCTACTTTATGTTATTTTTTACTTACTTGAATATTTGTTTGACTATCTCTATTTTTCGTTTGAAAACAATTTCTTTTTCGAACCAAGTATATAATTTGTTTTGTTTTGTCCGCTTAGTTTGTAATATATAAACATTATCTATATCTATTTGTGTTACCATTATTTTAATAAATTTCACGGGTGTTTTAGCAAGTTCAATATATGGCAAATTAAATTGACCAGACTTTACAAGTTTGTAAAGGTCTTACATGATTGAAGTTATCATAAAAGAAACTACAGATGGTCAAAATTTTATAAAATATTAGTAGAAAACATAGAAAGATACGAAAAATCATAATAATACTACTGCTAGTCAAGAGTGGCCCCACAGAGCAGGCATGACGGTTTTAGACGCACACTCTTAATTAGGCTTCCAATAAATGATTATTTATGCCATCAAGTGGCTTGTGCTTTCGTTATATACATATTTAGCAACTTTAGTTTATATTCTCTCTATACACTCAAATTTAGTTAATTTAGTGAGCTTGCATGCGGCTATTGTGGCAGATATTTTACCCGTTATTGGCTTCAATCAACTGAGTGTTTAACCATACAATGTAATCTATTTCAGGTTCAATGGGATGAACCATTAGCCGCATTCAATCATAGAATTTCGCTGTGGGAAATCATAACCAAGCCTTCGCAGATGATTAAGGGGTGTCGTTGGCGTTTAAATGGACTAAAAGGAATATTTTGGTGGTGGGATGAAGGCAGGTCTTTAGTCTTCTTGATATGCCTAGGCCTTGCTTAATCTCATGAATTACGTTGCTATTAGATGCTATTAACCTTAAAAAAATTAAACAAAATACAATATGCGGTCTTAAAAAATCTATTACGGAGTATTAATTAGCAAAAATATACAAATATATTGTTTATAAATGTTTATTTTAGTAACCTCATAGCATAAAAAGCTTCATATTTCGTATTCAAAATTATTGGGATGTATGCGAGAGTATGTATATTCTTAAGGGGAGGTTACTGTAAAATTTGAGATGAGGGCAACACTCAGATAAGTTACGGTTTAGCTATTTATATGAAGCAATCTTCTTTCGCTCTTATTTGTGGCTGCAATGACTAATATGTTTTTCCCCAATCCAGGCATAGTCCCACATGCCTCCAATCCAAAGTAAGTAATTTTCATACTTTAGTTATTTGATTGTGTTTAGAAATAGATCTACAATCTATTGATTTGAGGTTTATTTTTTGAACATGTTGTTTCATTTTTTGATGCCTGGATTCTGTTATATATCATTTCTGACATTTTTATTGATCTAATGTTTGGGCAGTTTATGGGGTCGCAACATCATCATTGTTCATAGTATTTCGAGCTACGCACACACACGGGTATAACCCATCTGTACCTTGCTATCTAGCTATTTTAGATTTTGCATCAGTGGTAGTGTTATATGTTTAGATGTTTTCTATAAGTAAAGTCATCATGTTTTTCGATCATGGGTAAAATCTTTTATTTTTTTAAAGAAAAATTAAAAAGAATACTTAACTCATAAAGAACAATTTTAGGATGGTATGAATATTTTTTAATACAATCATTTGTTTATGATGCTAATTGAGTTAGCTTTTTTATCCAAAAAGTTATGCAGAGGTTAGTATATACAATTGTAAGCGATCGACCTAAGATCTTTTTTTTGTTAACAATGATTTATGAATCTCATCACGTTTAATAGCACTTTTCTTCCTCTTCCCTGCAGAACTCGGTGATGGTTTCTCTTTCCAAGGAGGTCAGCAGCAGCGCCTGTTGCATTTTATTTCTTTTTTAAATCACACTTAAAAGTTTGTCAATAAAAATGTAACATGTATCATCAACTTCTGCAGTTCTTTAATGATGTTGCGGTGAACTTAATTCCATACGACTTGCATACAAAGTCCATTTTGACAGTAAGGACTAAATGTTTTTGAGATAAGGTGTCTTCTGTTATGTAAATAAACATTTAATGAATTTGTTTCCATTAATTTTGACTCTGGTAACAGGATATCGAGTATGGACACATATCTACAGGGATTCTCTTGACGATATGGAATGCAAGTACGTAAATGGAACCAATATTTGTGAAACTTCTACGGAAGAAGAGAAGGATTGATATGTCGAATAATCTTGAACCTTTAGGCACCTTTCAGAAGATTGATATTGTGACCCAAAGGTGACCAGTAAGAAAACTGATAAAGAAGAAAAAAGAATGCTGCAAAATACTCCGTATGTCTTAGTGCAAGAATTCTACATAAAGCGCAGTTTTTCATAGTGATATTATCGTTGTCATAATGTTTTGTGATTGTGAAGAAACTTATGTATACAATTAAGAACCAAGTACTCCGTATAGGATATATGTAATGAAGATTGTTACATACAAAATTGTTTTATATGGTAGTTGTGTTAGCTTTGATGGTCGGCATGGTTCTGTTCAGTATCTTGTATTGATCTTTTTTCCCTATTTATGCTCCATGTTTTCAAATTGGTATTACTTTGATTAGCATTATTAAGCAACGAGAACATGTGTCTTGATCACTACAGTATTCAAACTAATTTATATATTATTAGGCATCTGACATAAACCGTACAGTAGTGGACTCTTGTGAAGGGTTCCGTCCGGGTGGAGATGGTAAGTCGTCGAATGAAGGGGCTGTGTTAGAAGTTACTGTCATTCAAACTTTTATCAGTTACTAGGAATAAATGGTGGTGTTAATCACATTAGCTGAGATCCATGCCTGGTCCTTAGCTAATCTTTATTAAGAGTTATTATTTACTTTAAGTGCTAGTTATGTTTCAAGTTTGTAACAGCTGATGTACAGCTATTTATAGGCCCCTCTCTTTTGCTAATAATCATCAGAAAGTTACAGCAAATATCTTTCACATGTTCTTTCTTTGTTAGATCAGCAGAATCACATCTTCATTACATCTCAATTGTGCTTGATCGGGATACACTCCAACCA
>LBNU01026044.1:6059-22080 GCA_014162995.1 Artemisia annua
TTTGAATGATAACAAAGCTTCCAAAACAACTCTTTCAAAGTTGTTTTCTATGATTATGACTACGATACTAAGATGTAATACCCCGATTAGTCTTCCGCTGCTTTATTTCAATTATCGGGGTGTCACAATTTGACTCTCGGATATTTATGGATTTGGTCTCCACTATTTTGGATTGGATTTTGACTATTTCTTTATGATTTTGGACCTCGTTTCGAATTTGCATTTGGCGTTCAGCCTCGTTTCGTTGATGATCTTGTCACAACCACCTCTATCCTAAGCCTTGTGCTAAATCGATGATATTCATTTTCTCAACCGACGATGTTTATTTTCTCAATCGATGATGTTTATTTGTTTTCCCGATTGATGTTGTTCAAATCAATGGTGTTTTAGTGACGATGTTCAAACGAGGTTGTACTTTCCACCTCTACTCTAAGTACCTTACTAAGTCAATCGACTAATTGCTAGTAGCAATTAAACAGCCTTTTACAGAGTCGTACTCTGAGACTTGTTAAACTCTCTGTTCAGTAGAGATCCCGTACTCAACGGAAATCGTAAGAACTTAAGGAGTAATTTGAATCGTGTTCCTTGGGACAACCACCTAGTCATTCTCTCGCCCTTCAAGATATACCCATTATCCTTGCTACTCTCTTACCGCCAATAAGCTATATCGTAAACGAAGCCTTGGAAGTTAATCTCGCACCTCTACTTGAGTAATTATTGTTGATAATCCTACCCAACCTGTTCACCTCCCGCTAATCAGCGAAACAGAAAGTATGGATAACTTTGCTCACCTCTGCGTGAAGGAGATCTTTGTGCGGCATGGAGTGCCGATTCCTATCCTTTCAGATCGTGACAGTCGTTTCACACCCGCATTTTGTCGATCACTTCCAAGAGCCATGGGGACGGATCTGGAAATGAATACTGTGTACCGTTTTCAGACTAATGGCTGAAGTGAAGAAATCGTTTAAGCATTGGAGGACATATCGTGTATATGTTAAATCGAATTTAACAATGGTTGGGATAGACACCTCCTATTGGTCAAATTCTCTCTTACCTACCACTTCAGTATTTCAACGGCACTGCAATAGACCCTCTATGGTCGCAAGTGCCGATCGCTGATCCGTTGGGTAGAAATGGAGATGCCCAACTCCCTGAACCTGAATCTATTCATGAAGTTACCGAGGATATCGTCTGAAGGCGAAATGGAGAGATGCAAGTTGCTCGCGAATCATTACACATTCCGTGAACCTCTTGAATTCCCCGATTGAGCCTATATTAAGTTTAGAGATTCACCATGAGAAATGTGTGAAGCGTTTAGTGAACATGGAAAGCTTAATCCCTGCTATGTTGATCTTTTCGAATCCTTGCTGGAGTTGGACCGGTAGCTCACAGACTCGAGCTACCGTCAGCACTCAGCATTGTTCCCGATGTTGCATTATGCGTGACCTGAAGAAATGACTTGCCGATGAGGCAGTTATTATTCCGCCAGGAGAGATCTTGATGAATGTTTAAGCCTTGTTGAGAAACCTGTCGAAGTCATGGACCATGAGGCCAGGCGACTTAAGCACGGTAGTTTTCCCTACCGTCATGTTCGTTAAAACTCACAAAGAAGCCCTAAATTCACGTGAGAATGTGAATATAAATCCTCGTGCGTACTTAATGGTGGAGGAGTTCTGCCCAAGCAATGAAATGCAGAAATTGGAAGAAGAGTTGTGGAATCATACTATGGTTGGAGCTAATCATGCGGGGTACACTGACAAGTTTCACGAGTTGGCTAGGATGGTTCCTCACCTGGTAACTCCTGAATCAAAGCGTATTGATAGGTATATCCATGGGTTGGTTCCACAGATTCGCGCAATGGTTAGGGCTATGGAGCCGACGACGCTCCTTAGTGCCATTCATAAAGCTGGGGCGCCAACCGATGAAGCGGTTAGGAGTGGGACACTCGCGAAGACAAGCGAGAAGAAAGAAGGAGGAGGCTGAAACTAGTAANTCTCCTCTTCTAGGGTTTGCAGCCACCACTCATCCGGCGCCGCCACCCATTATTCCGGCCACCTTCGGCCATCTCCATCACACACCGCCACCACTATCATCAACCTTGTGACTCCCTCGTCACGATAAGCCACTACACGCGCTGCTATACCCCTCCACCATCGTGTACGCGCCGTTTTGTGGTTGTTTTGTATGTATAAATCGAAGGATATAAGAGGTTTTGAAGGTATTAGTGCATAGATCGAGTATCTTTGGAGCTGTTGTAGATTTGTTGGTGGTTCGAGTTGTACTCGCGAGGACACCACCACCGTCCTCTCCATCTCTCGTCCCTCTCTTTCTCTCTTGTTTCTTTGGTAAGTCGAGCCTGAAGCTCTTTTGTTTTGATGTTTCTGGTTGTTGGAAACAAGTTGGTGTTGTGGTTATTAGTTTTCGTGGATCTAAACCTACAATAAAAATGAGTTATTAAGTTTTATGGATAAAAATGAGACATTAAACTTTGTGGATTTAGACTCGAGGTAAAAACGCAATACAAACATTTGTTAATAGATTTCGTGTGGTAAGAATCTGCAAATGGTGTTGGTGTTGCTCTCGGGTCGGGTCAGAAACCCGTATGGGTACGGTTCGTCCCATTTGGGTCGCGGATATTGATTGGGATTTGCTTATTTTGTGAGCTTATTTGAGTTTTGATTTGATTTGGGTCTCGGTTTGGTTTTGGTATTCTCGATGTTGTTGATGTTTGTTCATTTTCAGTCGAGTAGGGATATGTTGAGTAGAACTTGTTTGGTGTCGAGTTGATATTATCAGTCGGATTGGATTTGTTTTGAGCCTATGAGTTGCGGCTTAGGGCTAGTTGACTAAATTTGTAACTTATTATTGAGTTTGGGTCACGTATCAGTTTTGATGTTCTTCACATTGTGGTTTAGTAGTGGGTTAAGCCCAACTGTTATATAAAGGGTTGGTTTATTGTTATATTAAGAGTGGGTTACAATTTAGTTAGTGCGTCTTATTTATTTGGCTTCGTCAAAATCTATCTAACTTGTGATATATAAATTTTGTTTTAATATTCGTAGTCTTGGTACATTTCGGGTTTTGGTTTCTCTTGGATTGCTACATGGGACTTGACATATATTGGACTTGAACTATTTGGACATGTATTAGCAATTATTGGTCTTGACATTTGTTGGATTCTGGACAAAGTGGACTTATTGACTTAGGTGCTTACGCCTAGTGGAGAAGGTTTTTGATCCTTTCCCAAGCCTATGGTAATCTATTTGCTATGACAGGTAGTGAGAGATATTATTCATTTTCATTTGTGAGATATACTTTTATGACACCTGAGAGATGTGAGTATCTAAACACTACTTGTGAGGTGCTAGTATGTAATCTCCGTGCTTATTATGATTGAAGGGGAACGACTATTTGTTGTAATTACTTTTATATTAGTGTTAAATGACCCCTAACTTGTATTTTGATTAGAATAAAAGCGCATTTGCTTGAGGACAAGCAAATCTCAAGTGTAAGGGTATTTGATGAGGCGAAAAGTGTACCGCTTTTGGGGGGTCATTTAAGCCCTAAATCGTAATTATTTGATCAAATATTGCCCTAAATCGTTCCTTTTGTCATTTTAGGTACTTTGGAGAAGAAATCTGGAAAAGGAAGCATTTTGGACGTTTTTGGAGCATAAAAGTGAAGAAAACGACAAAGTCTCAAAATATGCTGGAACAGTACCCTGACGGCGTCACGGCTTAGGAGGTGACGGCGTCAAGCTAGGACAAAGGAGGTGGATATGAAGAATTTGCTTGACGGGCCAGAATGGATTTTTGGGATTTAAAGGGGGACGGCGTCAAGAGGCCATCACGAAACCCTAACCGCGGCGAGGTGACGGCGTCACACCCCATAACGTGACGCCGTCAGATCTGTATATCTATATATATTTTCGCAATTTTCATTCATTGTGTGGAACTTTTTAGAGAGAAACCCTAATACGAATTTTAGCAGCTTTTTCAAGGTTTTTCACCTTGAGATCTTCCATGTTACATTGAAGATAAGTTATCAATTAATCATTCAATATGTCTATGTGTTGTTTGATTCTATCTTGTTCTTGTCTTTTGTTTAACATGCTAGGCTAGGTTTTCTTTGTGTTTGCTTAGATCTAATGAAACCTAACTATTAATTATTGGTTGAATGGTGTGTTATTAATTGTATTGGATGAATGTTTATCGATGTTAGGCTTAAGAAAACTGGCTAACCTCCTATACGGTAACTTGCTTGAACGTCTTAAGAAACATGATCGGATGTGTACTACGATTATATGGTTGTATTTAATGCATGAGCGAATTCTAGTGATCCCATGTTAGGAGCTTTTAGTCGGCTCGACATAGGAGTGAAGTAGGAGCTTATAGAGTTGGGGAAGTTCGTACACACCCCCACGACTGGTATTAAGGAATGCAACCCGTCATCCACGCAATTATAACACACTAATCAACCGGTAAAAGATAGTTAGGGAGTAATGAAATCTAAGTAAACACACTTCTCTCCATATTAGTTTTCACAACTATTTTATTTTCGTTTATTTATTTTATTTGCATTTGTAGTTATTTGGGTTAGTTGACTAGCAACTAATTCCGCCCACTCCTTCAAACCCGAGATAATTTTACTTGCTTTCCTAAAAACATAAAATACAGAAAGAATCTTCCTTCACCCTTAGACCTATTAGAGTAGCTTTTCAATCCTAACGACACTATTCCCCTAGAGAACGATCAATCCCCCGGTACTTGCCACTACACTATACTACATTGGTCAGGTACACTGCCTGGTGGGGATTGCAAGCCTCTTAAAATCCCTTGAGAGGTAAAACCTGTTGTAAGGTCGCAAAACCACGCATCAAGTTTTTGGCGCCGCTGCCGGGGAATAGGGTTTACTTTCAAGTAAATGCAGTAATGTGGACCACAAGGTTAAACGTTTGCTTGACCGTTACAATAAGTCATGATCACATATGAGCTGACCCGTGCATTTGGTCACATATGTACATAGCAAGTTGGCCAGTTCATTTGGTAGGTTGGCCAGTTCATTTGGCAGGTTGGCCAGTTCAATTGGCTTAGCCGGTTCATTTGGTTATGTAAGTATAATCGTTTAAAGTACTTGTGTCCATATGTAAAGTAATCCCGTATGTAACAGGTAAACACAGAATGCATTCGAATAACCAAATCAAGTATTCAGTCAAACAACTAAGTTTGCGTAAACAATTCGCGTATCCAAGTAAACAAGCATTGAGTTGAGTTAAAAACGAGCATGTATTCTCCCCCAAAACAGTTATAAAACGAGTAAAAATAGGGGGCATTCACCTCAATAATAGAAATCTGTTAGTCAACAAACAAAAAGATGCAACCGCTCTAACACGCGACCTAAATCAGTATGGTAAGTCGTAGCGTACTATTCGTGTTTTTAAATGTTTGACTCATTTGAAAAGTTTGCGTGTGTTAAGTGCTCGTGTATCTCTTGCTTGCTGTGTGGTAACATATATTTCAAAGTGGTTTATCGTAAAGACACTTGGTGATGGCTCATGGTGAAAGTGTGTTATCACCTTGTTACAGTTTGGATTGCATCGTATTGAGACTTTGCACCGGGTTTGCTCTCTGGGATATTCCGCTTTTCGTTTGTTTTACAATTTTAGTTTATTTTCTGTTTGGTAAACTTTCAATGTTTATCATTGCATTATTGCGAGTTTGAGAGAAGATGTTACTTAATAAAGGCCCGCAGGCCTGTTGGGTTCGAGCCGTTTAGTTGCTACATTTTGTTTATGTTTAGTCATGTTTATCGTTTATTATTTCTTCGTGTATTGATGCTGAAATTATAGTTTATTGAATCTTAATAATATAATTCTAGTATTCCTTTTTGTTTCTACACATTTAATATTACAAAAGCCAAGCACGTAGGAAGAAAAAGACAAAACCGACACGGATAAAAGGCTTTGTACGCTTAATTTAATACTAGAAAGGTACACACGCAACGCGACGGGTATTCGGTGACTATTTTTGTGGCGAGTAAATATTTTTTTCATTTTAAAACTTCCTTATTTAGCATGTGTCAAATAATTTATAACGTAGTAGATATATGTTTTTCAAAATTGGTGGTTATAAGTTTAGTGAGCTTTTCTTGTAAACAATTCTATTAAAATGTATAATTATTGAAGTGGTTACTATATGGTTTAAATGAAATTTCAAATTTCAAATTTTACGTTAATCTTTTAATTTTCTTTTATAGTAATTTTTTTTGTCTTAAAATTGTAAAACTTCTTTTTATAAGAAGTCCTAAATTCTTTATTATCACAAAATGACAAAACTCAAGTGCACATGATGCACATGAAATGATATGTGCGCTTAGTTTTATTTATTTTTTAAACTTGACAAAAACCATAAAATGACAAAATATTAGGATGGTGGCAGTCATGCCTCTCAAAAAACCCATACCTCCCAAATCCACCAATAATATCATTCCACCTCATTCCACCTCATTCATACTTTTTCATACCTTCCAACCCCCTTTTTAGTGGCAACCATGTCTTTTTCATACCTCCCAACTAATTTTATTTTTTTATTTTTTATTTTCTAAATTATATTAAACAATTTAATAAAAACATAAATATTTCATTAATAATTAAAATAACATTACATAATCATTGAAAAAAATACATAATTATATCTAAAAATCGATGGGCCATCCATATTTCTCCGCGTACACACGTTTTTTGGCAATAGCGAACTCTCGCATAACCGGATTGGTTATGTGTTCGTGCGGCTCGTTATAGAATTTGTATGCCTGAATCATAGCCTTTTCATTAGCATTTTCGAGTTGTGCCGACATCAACTTTTTGGACAATGCATCCTTTTCACGTTTTTCTTCCATCGCCTCATCCAACGCTAGTGATTTCTTTGCCGTATAGTTCTCAATAAACTCAGCAACACTATTCTTTGTCGACGACTCGCTAGCGGTCTTTTTCCCTTTTCTTTTTGATACAGGAGTTGTGTCGTCATTTAGATCCGGAATAACAGAATCAACATTGTCATTGCTTCCGGACTCATAGAAGCTAGATTCCGACGACTTTCTTCGTTTGTCGGAATGAGATGTCGAAGATAATTTTTCAAAACATGGTTGTGCCAACCATTTCGGTTCTCCCTTAACAACCTTCCACGCTTCAATATGAGTAAATGAATGGCCCTTATATTTCTTATCATAATCGTCCATGGCATTATGCATCACGTTGACATCGTCACACCCACTCTCACGAATGCGAGTCTACAATTATAAAAGTATATAAATTAACACAAGTATATAGTTTAAAATTTACTTGTTGGATGTATAGCCCGTTAAAGACACCCATTGCGTGATTCATGTTTTTCCACTTTGTGTTCAAGCTATGATGAGTTCGCTTAGTATCTTGTATGGTGGCCGCGAAATGTTCCAAAATTCTTTCCCAAAACTTATCTCTACCTTGTTCATTCCCGACTTTTTTACATGTCGAGATATGAATCCACGCTTTAGCCAAAGCAACTTCTTCGATCGACGTCCAAGGCTTTTTATCCGCTTTAGATTTCCCTTTAGCGACTTGAACATCTTCATCTAAAAAAAATTGATAACGTATACATAAAAAAAAATATAACGTATAAAAAAAAATTATAAAGTATATAAAAAAAATTATAACGTATATATAAATTATAACAAGTAAAATTATAACGTATAAAAATTAAATATATACCAATTTGAGTTTGTTGTTGCGTTTCGGGAACAATCTCAACATCATCAGCGTGTTCATCATATAGAGGTAGTTCGCGTTCCACACTTGGTTCACGATGCGACGGACCATCACGGTAGTCAGTAAACGGGTCCCACTCACTCGTCATTGATATGTTATATTGGGTTGGATTCATCGGTGGTGGAGGTTGGGGATAGTATCCCAATTGAGGGTATTGTTGATGCATCGGTGGTGGAGGTTGGGGATAATAGCCCGATTGAGGGTATTGTTGATACATCGTTGGTGGAGCTTGCGGACGAACACGATCACGATTGCCACGTCCACGACCTTTTTGTGACGATGAAACACCTTTTGATTTGCTTGGATCCATGATAAAAATGTATGTGTTTTAAAATGTATGTGTTTAAATTGAATGTGATTTTTTATAGAATGAAATAGGTTTAGTATATATAGAAGGATTTTTTTTTTCTTTTTTTTTTCTTTTCTTGTGCCAAACATTCGAAAAGCTCAACGTCTCTTTTTTTTTTCCTCCAAACCGCTGAAGCATAGATTGCCGTTGGAGCCATGCCGCTGGCCATGCCGCCGAGGTTGCGGCGGTGTTCACCGGCGGTATGGCCATGCCGTTGGGCATACCGATGGCCACTGCCACCATCCTTAGAATTTCTATTTCCAGATCAATATACCATACTTAATGCACAAGGTATAAGGAGGCGTTTGGTTGGTTAACGAGATATGTCTAGTTTTATATGTTTCATACCCAAACCTCAAAATTAAACCCACCAACTAAATAATTTATCAGAAACAAAATCCATTCCTCTATTCTCATTCTCTTAAACTAAACGCACCCTAAGTTGTTAAATCATTGTTTGGATTTAGTAAAAAACTAAAAATTACCATGAGACTTTCCCATCTTTTAGCACAATTTGATACGTATTTGGTTTCTTTAATAAATAAATCTATATCAATATTAAATTGACATGTCGGCAGCGCATGTCGTAAGGGTGTGCCATGCGCGTAGTCTGTTTTGATAATTTTTTATTATTATTAATTTTTTCCCGACCATCAATCTACTAGTAGTAATTCATTAATGTATTTGTCCATCTCGTAATTACCAATAATAAAAATAATAATTAAAAAAAAAAACATGGTTAAGCTAAATGGTACTTAGTTAAAATATAAAAAAATAAAAATAATAATAATAATAATAATAAAAATTTGAAAAAAAAAAAAAAAAAAAAAAAAAAAAAAACTATCACATTTGTTTAAGCTAGAACTTTAACCACGAGCCGGGTAATGTTCTATTGTAGTACTAAGCAAATATGTTTCGGCTCCATGATGTTTGGCATAAGGAACTTCTTGATTGCTCCCCTTGTAAGACAGAAGATGAAAACTTTATGTATCATGATTCAAAAAGGATTACGAACCATACAAATATAGGCCACAATCGGCTTGAAGCTCCCTTATTCATAAATACATTTCTATTTAAAAAGAAAGAGATAAACGTGGTTCAGTGGGTTAAGGTTTAGCGTCCATTGACGCAATTGGTTCTTCTAAGACATTCTCTTAGTCGGGTTAGGATCAAGAACTTGATCTTCTACATTAGGAGAAAGTGTTCCTATTGTTGCTAATTTGGCAGCAGTTAGTGATGAATAAAACTGTTCATGGCCCGTTGGCTTCATAATTCTGGATTCATTATCATGTCCATTGCACTGCAATGACCTCGCCTGCACCTCCTCCTTCACTTTCTACACGAGCAAAGAGTACACGTTTCAGGACCACAATTCAGAATAACTATTTGTAAAGTGACAAACTCGAGCACCAGTATTATTTTTAAGCATTTCTCAATCATACCATGACAAACTGCAAATAATTCATTTGCGATAAAGAACTAAGAACAGCATTATTCTTTTTCTCAATCATACTAATGTATGTATTACATCAATCACATTAACAATAGAATCCAGTTCAGATATTAAGATTTACACTGCGCCGTGGAGCCTAAAACTCCAGCATCAGATTCGAGTGCTTTTCTTCCATCAACAGAATACAAAGCAATATGATTCGTTATGCTTTTTAAAACTCATTACTGCGAATAATAATATAGAATTCATTCATATGCAAGCACTTATGCTCAAAAGTAAAAGTCATATGGTTAATTTGCTCAAAACTATATGGATGTTTGTTGGCTGTGCGTTTTCAAAATGATCAGTCTCACTTAAAGAATCAGAATTAGCACAAGATACCCAGAATTTCATTTGATTCAAGTCAGAAAAAGTTGGGTAATTTTATACTGTTCTCAAATTTTCTACTCCACATATGATTATTTTGACCCAGAAACCATAACCCCTTTCTCGCCAAAATTGCAATAATTACTTTCCCCACACATCCAATGAGGCAATGACATCCTACTAGCAATGATATTAAGCTAAAGCCTACGGTATCAATTACATATCACAAAGCAATATTATTAAGCTAAAGCCTACTACTGTATCCTCCAAACTGTCAAAACGCGTCAATAAGTTTATGGGAGGGTTTAGCAATGTGTTTTTAAGCTGATCATGTGCTGTAAGACAAACAGACGTGACAGTTAACAAAATGGTTTGCAAAAGATAGTGTGTTCAAAATGCTGCTAATAGAAGATGTGATAATAAAAAAGTTCAGATCATTTACGAACTTACTTGTAATGAGTAATGACCCTAAACAGTCACTTAAGCACATTAAAAAAAACAACCTAAAGTGTTACAACTTACAACTACCAGTAAACTAATAATTTAATCATAACCAATTTCACAATACCTAAACACTATAGAGCAACTACGCGCCACTTAAAAGCACACTAATAACATAATCATTTTCAAAACACAACACCAGACACCCAAGTACCTACATTCTTTCATAGTTTCTGCTATTAATCCTACCTCATTCACACATAACACTTAAAGACAATCTTAGCATACAAATTGCGACAATGCAAACAATCATAGTATTTAAAAACCTACCTCCATTAACCTCGAATTAAACACGGGCAACCCAACTTGCCCAACCGTCAACGACCCAAAAAAATTGCCAAGCAAAGCAGCATCAACGACACTCAAACCCTCAACCAACCCACTAACCAACCCACCCAAAAAACTATCACCCGCACCAGTCGGATCAATCTGAACAGTCGAAAACGGACTCACATTAACCTCACCATCTTTCCAATAAACAGTACACCCATCTTTCGCATTTGTCACAACCACACAACACCATTTCCTAACAACCTCGATATCCACAAACTCCGCTTCGTCAGCAGAAGCCTTCAGAAACCCGATTTTGGGAACCAGTTCCCAAAACCGGGTTTCTTCTAAATTCACCAACTTAACGGTCCCACCATCATTTTCATCAAACACTCTTATCAATGCTTGCACATCCACCACCACAACTTTACACAACTCCAACATTTTTTCCAATGTCTCATATTTTATTTCCCCCCCTACACCAACCGCCATACCGAATTTAAAACGCGAACCATCGGGTAGATCCGACGGGTCAATCGGGTCACAAGATTTTACCCTTTTAAGAACCCGGTCTTCCTGTCGGATCAGCGATGGTTCGGAGGTAAAAAAAGCGCGAAAAATAGTCGTTTTCGCGCTTTTCGACACAAATAACGCGTGTTTCACAACATTTTCATACTTAAAATCCAAACCCACTTTTGAAATATAATCAGAATCAATACCAAGACCATTTAATACCTCGGATATAAAAGCAACAGCCCCACCTAGTGTTTCAGCCATGATGACGTCATCTTTGATCAATATGTCGTGGCAGTAGTTACCAACGGTTAAAACGGTTGGTGGGTTTGGGTTAGAACCCATTTTGTGAAGTGGGTTTGTGATGGATTTATGTTTGGTTTAGTTTTTGATGAAGTTTGATGATCATATGTGTGTGTGTTTTGTGTTTGTATTTTGTGTTGTTTAAGGTTTGTGTTGTTGCATGAAGTTTGTTTAAGGAGATGACGCGCGGCAATGAGGGATGGTGGTGGTGGGGGGTGATGAATGGTGGTTTTGTGGATTCTTTGAATTTTCGGTTGTATTGTAGTGTATAGGAGTGCGTGCGAATGAATTAGATTCGTATTTGACTTTGTATTCTATAATTTGATTGATTTCAGTATTTACAAATGTGTGAATATTTTGAATGTGATTTTCTAGATAATTTTACTATGTGCATGATTCATTTGTATACGCGTGAGTTCTTAAGAAAATCAGAAGTGAATGACATTCACAACTTATACAACGCATATAACGAGGTTTATAAAATACCTGGAATGTTAAGAAGCATTGATTGTATACACTGGGAATGGAAAAATTGTCCGAAAGAATGGCAAGTCCAATTTCACATAGGTGATAAAAAGTATCCAACTATAATGCTTGAAGCCATTGCGTTATACGATTTGTGAATTTGGCATGCATTTTTTGGGGTGGCGGGTGCGAATAACGATCTTACCGTTTTGAATACTTCTTCGTTATTCGACGACCTGCTTGATGACATCGCCCCCGAGGTTCCGTTTGAAGTAAACGGGCGTACATTTAAACACGAGTATTATCTACTGATGGAATTTACCCGGAGTGGTCATCTTTTGTCAAATCAGTCACGGTTGCACATACCAAAAAAATGTCGTATTTAAAGCGAAACAAGAAGGTGCTCGAAAAGATATCGAAAGAGCTTTTGGTGTCCTCCAAGGACGTTGGCATATTATTGCCCAACCGTCGCGTCAATTTACTGTGGGCAAGTTACAGAGAATCATGTACACGTGCAACATATTGCATAACATGATTTTGAAAGATCAACGATTTGCGATATCCGAAATGAGCGAGATGTATATTTGTCCGCGGGTAAATTTACAACAGGAATGGGTCGAACGATGCGAAGTGCAACGAAAGAAGGGGAAGGAACTACGTGATAAATGCGTACACGCATCGCTTCAACGAAATCTCATCGAGCATGTTTGGCAACGACATCAATGGGAACAATTTCAGCAACAGCAACAACATAATTAGTTTCTTTATAATTTGATGTATTTCTTAAGTTGCGTATGTTTTTTTACCGTCTTTTTTTCGTATAGTTAGTTTATGTTTCATATGTATTTTAATATGGTGTATTATATTTTTATTTTAATGGATGAATTTTATTTTATTTGAAGATGTGAAAAAAAAAATATGAAGTGGTGGGACCAAATGAGTAAGTTGTGGTTAGTTATAATAAGGGAGAGGGTAGTAGAAGGGGGTTTGTCATGGTGACGTGGCACAGACCCTGCAGACAGTTGATGCCCTAGCACAGTGTCTGTGGGTACATGGATGACGCAAGATGAGGTTGTTATTAGATTCATTGGTCGTATGCCTAGAGATCAATGAATTGCGAGACGACTAGATTTTATGGTGTGGTCTAAAGGCCGTATGCCCTAGCAGAGGCCAAGGCTGCATGAGAGAGACTAAGTATGCACGATTGGTGTCGAAGTCTCGGCCCTAGGAGTTGTCTCTAAGAGGCAATTGGTGGCGGTAAAGCACCTACCTAAAAATTGTCACAAAGTAGTTTATGTCGTAGCGAGGTGCCTTGTGATAGTATAATATGGATCTTAGTGTAATAAGTGAAATGACAGGATTTACTATTACGATAAAATTATTGAATTCACTAAATTATCTTTATTAAAAACCGTATATGGCATGATATACAACAATGTTTTGTTCTTGAGTTCTATGATTAGTAATTTATTTTTCTTGATTTGTTACTCTTCAAGAAAAATATGTGTTAGATAAAACCTAAGATAATGTATCACGAGCCATCATATCAATGGCTACTAGATCATTAGACTTGCAAGGAGAAGCAACATGTATTTCATGCAAGGAATACCGTAAGGATGATGTGCTGCAGTGAATGCAAAATAAATTCAACATGTGTCCTAGATGGCAGCAGACATATCTCATAATATTCATCATGATAGTATGAAGGGGATTTAATCATCTTAAGTAACATGGATATCCATAACTACTAGATAATAATCTCGTTCGCCGGCATTTCGAACAATGAGGAGATTATGTGATGACGTGCTGTAGTGAATGCGCCTAGGCTTAAGACCATATGAAAAGTAAGATGATTAAAAGCATAAGAACAAAATGAGTGATAACTTGAGGAATTGAGAAATCGCGTAGACAATATATGTCTATTCGCGAGAAATCTATGAAAATAGATTGTGGCTGTTAATCAATTCTATTAGCAAATGGTCTATTTTAGAACCATTAATGTTAACCAATTATACGAGGGCGCACAGAGTTTGTAAAAGTGATAAGGAATGCACTTGACTAAAATTGTTGAAATTTTTTTGTCAAGAAGTGCAGCTCTGTAAAAGGATGGCATCCTGGGGGCGCATCAGTTAACAGTCGGCAACTTTACAGAAAGAATTACGTATGGGCGTATATTAAGTTAGCTACCTTTTGAGATATAGATTTTATAAAACAGTTGAATTTCTTTCAAAAAGTTGTTGGTTTTTTTTTTTTTTTTTTTTTTTTTTTTTTTTTTTTTTTTTTTTTTTTTTTTTTTTTTTTTTTTTGTCTCTCTCTCTCTTGAGCATATTCTTTAGATGACAGTCCCAATTTCATATTAACACCTATGTTTTAGAATCAATTAAACTATTCATTAGATTCCATGATTTTAGTCTTAACAAGGTTTGCGTACCCGCCGCGTTGCGGCGGGGCCCACATTTTTTTTTGTTTTTAAATTAATTTTTTTTTAAGGATTAGTTGTTGTTGTTACTGTTGATTATTCGTCTTTTGTTTTTTGTAGTAAGAGAAAACAAATTATGTACGTTTAAATTTGTCGGCCCGGTTTTTTTAGAATTTGATGAAACACATAAAAAAAAACTTCTTAACTTTAAGCATGGATTTTCACTTCGAGTGCGTTTGAATGCGTCGGTATTTATGTAACTAAATGAATTTCGAGTTAGAAAATGTATATAGTAGTTTCATAAAGTGTTTAAGTAGAGAGGCAATTATTTGTTCTCTTTTTTTTCAGTTTTTTTTATTCCTCTTTTTTAAACGTTTATATTTTTTTTTCTTGTTTTCTTATAAAGGGGCAGTTATTCTCACCCGACCCGAATAGTAAACATGTGCGTTCTTGGATCCTAATTGTGACCGTTTGTTGTTTCCCTTCTAACAATGTCAGTTACATAGAAATATGGGCTAGATGTCACTATTATATTCGCCGTCTTCATATTGGTTTGTAATAACCGAGTTTAGATAGTGGATTATTGGTGTAAGCCACTTGACTGTTGGCTCTTTAATTGCTCTGTTTCGGCTATGGCTTATCACTTTGTTGATGGGGTCTGTTGGTGTGTCTTGGTTTTCGTACCAAAGCTACTTCGTGGCTCAGACGTCTTGATAAATTCGCTAATGCGCCTGAAATATGGGTCTGCTTCACCACGTTAGCCACCAGGTATGACTAATTTGTTTTGGATAGATGTTAATTTATCCCTTAATTGATTGCTTTTGTGAGTTTGTCTGGTACCTACGTATTGTCACTATAAAAGGCTGTGTTTCTGAGGTATTATTCACAGTCTTTCTCTTAACTAATTTTGTAATAATGAATAACCATATTAGGGGTATCAATCATGTTCATAATGTGAGCCATACTGCTAGTAGTAATGGGAATGCTACTGGTACTGTTAGTCGTGTTAGCAACGGTAATGATGTCGTTAATGGGGATAGGGGTAATGGTAGTTACAATAATCATGTTAGTAATTAGAGTGATGCTGCACATGGTGAGGGTAATGCTGTTGCTCTGGTCAGTCATGAGGGTAGTGTGAATCACCCTGCAAATGTCAACATGCCTATCAGTGATAGGCTTGCTCGCGTGGCTAACACGCAAGATAGGGGTAGGCAATTTTACCTTTTCTTTGAGCGATATAGGTTCATCCTCCTGAACGGGCAACGCTGTGATAGGCGCCATGTTACTCGGGAAAGGGTGTTGCTCTTACAGTTGCAGGCGTTCCTCAGGGAAGTTGAAGGCCTCCCGGACTCTTTCCTGGTCAGCCGCAGTCTGGCGCTTCTCCGTGCCCTCATTGCTATTGTGGAGCAGCGGATTCGTGCATATAGTCGCAATATTGCAGACGCGAGTCGCATGGCTTCTCTTATCATGGACTATCTTGCGGATGTGACCCATATGTAATAGTTTTTTATGTAGTCTTGTAATTGCCTACTACAATAGGCATGTGTATAGGCAGTGTCTGTGGTTTTATAGTATGTA
>LBNU01026044.1:33905-44142 GCA_014162995.1 Artemisia annua
CGAGTCGTATAGCTTAGACTCGCCCCGAATTTACTTAATCTTGGGGGAGCAAATGGAACGGACACCCGGCAAAAACGGAGATGCCGGGGTCAAAAACGGTATCCTCACTCCCGGAGGAGTGGAAAGATGGAGAAACGATGGGATAAATGAAGAATGGGTGAAACACTCGGATGATAATAGCAAATTCAATATCTGAATCACGGGTGGGCTGGGTGGGTAAAATATCAAGCACGGGATCATCATGATCATAAGACTCGTCCACCACTCCATCAATATCTTCATTCACATCAAACTCAAAATCTGCATCCGGTGGTTTCGCGGGTGGACGAGGAAATGGAAGATCAAAAAGAAATGAATCATCCTCGTCATTCTCAATACCCGGTGGTATCGAGTCATCCGAAGCTAGAAATAAATCGAAATCCTCTAAAAGAGGGTCACGAGACGGATTATCGGAAGTAGGTAAAGAGTTAATCTCAAAATTAAAGCACTCGTAATCCGAAAGAAAGAAATCAGCATGAATAATGGGACTGCCACTACTCGTCTCTTCAAATCGAAAAATCTCAAGCTCGGGTAAGAAATCACTATCCATATCGGGGATAGGAGAAAAAGTCGGAAGATTATTCAATGCCTCGATTTTAGAAATTAGAAGATAAGTGTTAGATAATTTCTCACGAAGAGCTTCATCTTGGATTTCATTGCCATCATCTTCTTCATTCTCTTCTTCTGAGCTGACGAGCTCAGAAGGTATTTCATCAACATAATCGATGTCTCCGCAAGATAAAGAATCATCATTGTCGGAATCGGAGAACATCTCAACACGATCAATCGAATTATCAATCGGAGGTAAATCACACTCTTCTGCCGTATCAAAAACATATTTTTCAAAATCGGGTAAAGAATCCTTGAGCTCGGGCTCCAAAGGATCTGACGGCTCGATAATAACATCAACGTTGGTGTTCTTCGGAGGAAGAGAAGGTAACGGTTCTTCTTTTAATAAATTTTCAAGAAAAAGGATGTCTCCCTCCAAATCAAAATAAGTATCATCAATACTAGTCGAAATAGGATCATTATTAGCAAGAAAGGAATCGATCTCATCTAAAATGGAGTCACTTCCCTCATCTGGTGTGAGGGAAGGATGGGAAGAGTCGGGAATAACTTTAGATATATCAAGATGATCATTTTCAACAATTTCAAAATCACCGTTAGAAATTTCCCCGGACTCACTTGGGATTGAGACAAGGTTCTCAACACTAGACTTATTGAATTCGTCCGATTCCGTTGCCGGAATAGTGTCAAGAGGCTCGCCCCCCATTTTTAGAAAGTCCTCGGGTTCTACGGGAGGAAAAGCGGAATCTTTGTGAGGATTAAGAACAATCGTAATTTTCTCATCATCGTCGTAATCGTAGTAATTAAAATTCTTAAAAGGATTAGACGCTCTCTCTTCAGCAAGTAATTCTGCAATAGACTTCTCGTGAGGATCGGGAGTATGAGTAACACGATTATCCGTAAACTTTTGTAGCATTTCACCAAAAGATTTCAGTTCCTCCATAACTTTATCCAACATTTGAAAATTCGACGAACTTTGATAAGAATCACCATTGTAATACGGTACTTGCTCATACGAGTTTTGAAAAGGAAGATTAAAATCGTTTTGAGGATAATTATCAAAACTCGTATCACAAGCGTAAGACGTTTTAGCACTCTGGACGTAGCACATACAATTAACATATCCGCATTGGTTACAAAAACATTGTCCACAAGGTAATCCTTCGTCGGATGGATTTCCACAATTAAAATAAGTGAACGAATGTGGTGGTGGTGTCGGATAATAATCGGGAACGTTTTGAAGGATTGATCTTTGAACATACTCGGGAGAGTTACAAAACCAACAAACGCCGTCATGAATATCACTACCACATTGTTCACACGTACACCAAACACAAGAACCTTGAAAGAACGGTTCTCCACACTTAACACAAAACGGATCCATAAGAATTAAACATAAGAGGGTTTGAGAAGTAGAATCAAATATGAGAGGATAAGAAGATTATTTTTTGGTATTTTGAAAACGAAAATCAAACATAAAATCAAAAATCAAATCGAAAAAGAAAATATTTTTGGGTTTTTAACAAAGAAAACGTAAAATCAAAATCTTTTTGTCTTTTTCTTTTGTTTTGTTATTTTTTTTGTGATCGATTCATCACCCGAAATCGTTTCCTTCAAATCTACGTACAACAAAGTTGTCGGTTGTAGAATTAAAGTAATCCGAAAACGAGTAATTTCACAATCTCTTTTTGCGTTTGAACTTATTTGGTTTACAACCGCCCTCCTTCAACGGAAGACCGAGGATGTTTATTATATTTTTAGAGTTTGTTGAATACTTGGTGACAAGTATTCCCTTTTTCTTTATTTATTTTTATTTTTATCTTTCAAAAACGATAACTTCCCGTAAGAAGGTTCTTCAAATCACAAAAACACAATCAAAAACGTCAAATTCGTTTCAAGCCTTCCCCGGCAGCGGCGCCATAATTTATGTGAGTATTTTGTAGTACGTTTATTCCAAAGAAATATTCGTGAGAATATTCCTCGGGTCGTGTCCCAACGAAGGTTGACGGCGATTTTGACGAATCGAATGTGCTCGTGTGAAGTGAATGAGAAAATATTTTGATTGGATTTGTGGATTACACTACAATGACATGAATTAATGATAAAAGTAAACCAATGATGCAATATGTACAAGCATGTAATGCACGTAAATCAAATAACGCAAACGTAAACTAAAAATTACGTCTAATTAGCAAACTAAAACGCGAATTCTTTGCTAGACTAAACCTACGGGCTCAAAAGTAATTTTTAAAACTTTAAAATGATAAAAGAAAATTTTAGGAAAAAGAAAATTATTATTTTGGCTTTTTATTTATTTAAAATGAATTAAAAACTATTTTTGTATTTTTGTTTAATAGAAGAAAACTAAACTAATTAGAAAATGAAAAATTAATTCTACAAATTTATTTTATAAAAATCTCTATAAACTGAAAATGAAATTTAAAAAATAAAATCAGAAACTATTTTTGTATTTTTGAGATTTAAATTGAAATTAAAAATGATTTATTATTCTAAAAACTATTTAAAAATAAAAAGAAATAGTAAAAGAATTCAAATAATTCTGAAATTTTTACAGAAAATCTAAATCAATATTTGTAATCTAGTAAAAATAATAAAAGTAGAAAATTAAGCTGAAAAATGCTTATTAGCTTAAAAACAGCTTATTACAAGTGCTTATTAATAAGCACTTGTACTAAAACTGAGTGAAAGTGAAAACACAGACTTATTATACTAAAATAAACTCAATGAAACTCTAATATGGCCAGGTATATCACAGAATGCAACAGAAAAGAACAATAAGCAATCACAATAAGCTAATGAATAAACAACTAGCAATCAGAATAAGCCAGTGACTAAGCAACAATGAAAAGCATTAAAGTAATCACAAATGAACTCAAACTAACCACTAAAGCTCAGATAAACACAGAGATAGGCCAAATAAGAAAAACATGCAGTACCATATTTGACAGAAAAATCAGCTTGAGACACCAACTTGTAGACACAATTAAAGCTCTAAAGTGGAAACCTAAGGGGGCAAAATGAAGAATACCAAGCAAAAAACTAAAAAACTGCAAAAGCCCCATCACTATGTTCTAATTACTAGCCTAATTGTTGCCTGATTCAGCAAGGAAAACTCACTGAGGACTGCAGCATTGACTTTTTTTTTCACAGTTTGAAATGTTTGACTAAAATGAAATTCTACAGGTCCTAGATGATTATATATGTTATGCTAAGCTATTATATGATGGAATTAAGCTAGTGTACCTACTAATGCAACTAAACTTATGAATTGCTAAGCCTAAATACTAACAGATTAGGCAACAATGAAGTTGCTAGTTTATTTTGACTTTTGATATTGAACCTTCCAATTTTATATCATAACCATCCTAAACTAACCTAGTGTAACCTATTTATGCAGAAATAACAGTGACAAATCATCAACACTCACAGAACCTAGTTTAACCAAACACTCCCTAAAACTATGCCATTACACTATAGCTAACTGATTCAGGTCTCAAGTCACATAAACACTGAACAAACTGAATCACAATTCCACAATATAGCACTAAATAACAACTAATAACAGCAATGCACTACAAGAGAACAAAATCACAGATCATGAATATAGAAGCTAGATATCACAGTTTCAACAAAACATGTACAAAAATGATCAATCAAGTTCAAATAGCACTATAACTCCTGGAATAACATCAAAAGGGAACAATGCAACAGTACAATTGATCAAACAGTTCTAAACTAAAAAAAATTGGATTAAGATCTAAAAAGTAGAAGTGAGAACTTACAATTCTAAACCCTAACTGACATAGGGAACAACCTCAGCCAAAACCTATCTTTAGATAGGCGTATACACCACCTCTGCAAACATATTCCACCACTGATTTACCCCATTATCACCGAATTCCACCCCTGTTTACCTTTGTTGACTGAGATCGCTTATGAGATACTGATTCTAAGTGAATTACAGCTACTCTTCTAAACTTGACAAGTTAACATGGATTTATTTGAAACTGATTTAAGTAAAACAAATCATAATTTTTGTATTTTTTTATTTTCTGTTTTCTTTTATATTTTATGCTTTTGAAATCAAATGAGAGTAAAATTACTTAATAAAAGCTGGATTAAGCTTCTGAGAAACTTGTTTAACAGTAACAAAGCTTAATAACTACTGATCATCAAAAGCTATTAAAATAGAGCAAGTATTTAATGAACACTGAATTTGAAATTTTATTAAAACACTCTATCATTACAAAGCAGTAAAAGTTTACAAATTCTAAAAACAAAATGGCAGAGTTTCTCTATCTAAAAGCTACTTTACACTACTCCTAAGCTAGCTACTACTATCTAACCATCTAACCAAACTTCAAATGGTGAGATGAAAGGGCTATATATAGCCTGAGCTTGAGGAGAGGAGCGTCTTTGGAAACCTCTGGAAGTGGTATCTCCATACGAATATTCTGAATTGATTCCATATGACACAAATCGTCCAATCAGAGGCCTGGGATTGATCCAATGACGTGTTTCGTCCAACCATATGCTGCCATTTGTCATTCCTTATTGTCAGGGTGTGACAGAGGGTGAGTAATTGTCCTAATTACCCTTAATGAGGGTGAATTAGGCTGGGTAATTTTCTAGGGTTCTTGGAGAATTGGGGAAAATGGTGTACGGGGTAAAAAGGGGTGGAGGGAAAGGGTAATTTATTTTTTTTATTGGTGTTTGACCCGTGTGGTGAGTTTGACCATAGGAAGTGGGCTCGGGTATTCTTATAAGGAATTGGGCTATGGGTTTTTTGGGTTAATGAATTTAGATAAATGTTTTTGGGTTTAAGTGTTTAGACTTGGCAGCTTAGTTATCAAATATCATAAGGACCAAATTTGACAAATCTGAAAATTCAGGGATCAATTATGTAGATTTATTCCGAGGACTTTTCTTGACTTTTTGTGATACTTCAAGGACCAATTGAGCATAATTAAGATCAATGCTTCAAAAATGCTTCCCGACTCCGGCTTTTGACAATCGCTCCAAATCCCGTGCTCGTGTTATCGTTTTGACTTGATTTTGTCCATTTCACGTATATCCGTACCTGCACATTCACAAACGCAAAAACACACATTCTTTGGCAATAATGGTTAGTTTTGATCGTTTTTGGTCTTATACTGGTGAATAAAGGATATGTGATTTAACACATATCAAAATCCCCCAAACTAAGATATTGTCGTGTCCTCACGCAATGGGATTCAATCACGCTTTAGAGATAAATAATTTCATAACTCTTTTTACTTAACTTTGAAAAGTAGCAAAATGTTCNGGGAAAGGGTAATTTTTTTTTTTTATTGGTGTTTGACCCGTGTGGTGAGTTTGACCATAGGAAGTGGGCTCGGGTATTCTTATAAGGAATTGGGCTATGGGTTTTTTGGGTTAATGAATTTAGATAAATGTTTTTGGGTTTAAGTGTTTAGACTTGGCAGCTTAGTTATCAAATATCATAAGGACCAAATTTGACAAATCTGAAAATTCAGGGATCAATTATGTAGATTTATTCCGAGGACTTTTCTTGACTTTTTGTGATACTTCAAGGACCAATTGAGCATAATTAAGATCAATGCTTCAAAAATGCTTCCCGACTCCGGCTTTTGACAATCGCTCCAAATCTCGTGCTCGTGTTATCGTTTTGACTTGATTTTGTCCATTTCACGTATATCCGTACCTGCACATTCACAAACGCAAAAACACACATTCTTTGGCAATAATGGTTAGTTTTGATCGTTTTTGGTCTTAAACTGGTGAATAAAGGATATGTGATTTAACACATATCAAAATCCCCCAAACTAAGATATTGTCGTGTCCTCACGCAATGGGATTCAATCACGCTTTAGAGATAAATAATTTCATAACTCTTTTTACTTAACTTTGAAAAGTAGCAAAATGTTCGAAAAAGATATGAAACCATTTATTCCCTTAAACGCCCCGTTATTCCATTTTCATTGTTCCTCCATTTATTACACTTATTACTTTTGAACTTTTCACAACTTATTCGGGTGACGGTGTATCGACTTTCATTATCTTGCGATAATTATTAGGTTCAACGAGTAGAAGCACAATTCATGGAAAAGTGACCATACGGATAAAATTCGTCATCCTTGATTTTTCACGAGTCCCCAAACTAAGCTTATGAACAAGATCACCGTTTATTTACAAATTAGATGCCAATACTACTCATCGTAGCTACTTGTGAAACCTCTTGTTCCCATATCTTAGTTTATCTAGATTTTTACTTTTGTTGAGAAATGAATTGCTTCATGTTTTCTTGTTTCAATATGAATTAGTTCGATAAAGATACCAAGAATTCAACACTAAGTAGTTATTCATCTTTTCTTAAGAAGGTTTGCTCGAAAAATGAGGTCCACATCAAGGATATTGGATACATACATAGACTTTGGAATACAACAAAATAGACATAAGTTGGAGAGTACTTTCACGTGCACCTCATGCGCCCGATCTAGGATCATTCGCATGCACCTCACGTGCTACCAACTTAGTCTTAACACTTAAGCTCATAATCCATAAATCTCAACATAAATCCTTATTCTTTCTTTTGATTTTTCACTTTTTTCATTTTTTTTTTACTTTTCTTGATACTTTTTTATTTCATTCATTTTTTCTTTCTTTTTCTTGCCTTAGTAACTTCTCAACTCCGAACCTTCACTGTTTCAATCCAAGACCTACCGCCAACTGCTTAGGTTAGAATGTAGGATCCAAGGCCCGATCTCAATCCGAAGTCTCAAAGCACCTTAGCTCTTATGAATACCGGGCTTTAAAGGATAGCTCCGAAACCACATACGATACAACTCAATACATCGAAAAACAATACAATACAACTCGAGATAATGGCGTGTATCCTTGATGTGTACCCAATTTTTCAAGCAAAGATTCTCTTAAGAAGATAAAGAACTAAATTTCGTCAAAACCAAAATATCTTTAATTATTATACACAAGATATGGGGTGAAACAAGCTGATGGGAACAAAAGACCACAAATACCTTCGATGAGCTTTAAAGAGAACCACTACTCCACGTATGGCATCTAACTTCTAAATAAACACTATCATATCTCGCTCTTCGCTTTTTTAACAAATCTCAAATAATGAGATCCGCGAATACTTAGCCGATAATCAAGCCACGCATATTTAAAATCAATTACGGAAACTTGCAAACTCTAATAAAAGAATTCGCGTTTTATAGCTTCTTATGTAAAAGACTAGCGAAAGATTTTTAAGCTGCGCATGTATAAAGTAATGTACGGGAGCCGACAAAAGAGTAGCTCCTTGTGTACAAAACTAGCACAAGCTTATGTGATCATCATTGGTTAAGGGAACAAGTTAGGGCTCAACACGCCGAGATCAAGTCAAAATATTATTCCTACTCTCGCTAACAAGAAAGTCGACACGGTGTCAAAACATTTATTCAAACTTTATTCTATTTTTCACAACTTTTCAACTTTTATTCTCTCAAATTTTTTCAAAAATTTTAATTTTTGATATTTTGAGGAAAAACGAGGTTGCATGAGTAAACGACACAAATGAAAGTGCAAGTCAAATCAAATCGAAGATTGACCCCCCCAAACTAAAACGAAACATTGTCCTCAATGTTTGAAAAGGTAAGGGTAATCCTAACAAAAATCTAAGGCCGTTTATTAATTATGCCAAAGATGTTAGTCGATAAGATTTAGGATATAAAATGCGGATTTCCAAAAGCATGAAGAATGAGACTCGAGTGGAGATGAGACAAACAACGAGCACGAGAGTCATCATAATTCGGGAAAATCCTGGACATACCACACAAACAACCACGAAACACAAGATTGGAAGAGGTCGCCCCACCTCACGTTATTGGTTAGAAAATAGAAAGAAGATAGATGATAAGCATGGGGTGCCTCCCACGAAGCGCTTGTTTAGTAACGAGTCGTATAGCTTAGACTCGCCCCGAATTTACTTAATCTTGGGGGAGCAAATGGAATGGACACCCGGCATAAAAAACGGAAATACCGGGGTCAAAGACGGTATCTTCACTCCCGGAGGAGTGGAAAGATGGAGAAACGATGGGATAAATGAAGAATGGGTGAAACACTCGGATGATAATAGCAAATTCAATATCTGAATATAATAAGATATAGTGCTTGTGGAATGAATATATTGCAGAATTCCTGGAGATTATAAGTAAAAGAATTGACAAAACTTTTTAAGTTTCCGGAAAAATACAAAACTTTCAAAAATTGCAGAAAATTATGGCCTGACGCCGTCAGAAAGTTCTGACAGAATTCTCCTGTTAAGCTTCCGGGAAAAATTCTGGAAAATCTAAATCTTACTTCTTGGAATTCCTGCAAAAATTCATTATGACTCGATACAAGCATTTGACTCAAACAAGTACTCATATGTAAGTTAATTTAATTGTTATGATTCATGTTCATTCGTTCTATATAAACCGATTTGGATTTCCCTTACACTTAGCTTTTGCAAAATACCTTTATATGTAGTTAAGATGGAGTTAAAAACAAAATAAAGCATTTTCACAATTTTAATTTGAAGCATGAATCAATAACAAGAAATATAACTTACATACGGAAACAAATAAAATCAAATAAACACACAAAAACATAAAGCTTGCAAATCAAATAAACAACCACAAATAATTTTTTTATTGGTGTTTGACCCGTGTGGTGAGTTTGACCATAGGAAGTGGGCTCGGGTATTCTTATAAGGAATTGGGCTATGGGTTTTTTGGGTTAATGAATTTAGATAAATGTTTTTGGGTTTAAGTGTTTAGACTTGGCAGCTTAGTTATCAAATATCATAAGGACCAAATTTGACAAATCTGAAAATTCAGGGATCAATTATGTAAATTTATTCCGAGGACTTTTCTTGACTTTTTGTGATACTTCAAGGACCAATTGAGCATAATTAAGATCAATGCTTCAAAAATGCTTCCCGACTCCGACTTTTGACAATCGCTCCAAATCCCGTGCTCGTGTTATCGTTTTGACTTGATTTTGTTCATTTCACGTATATCCGTACCTGCACATTCACAAACGCAAAAACACACATTCTTTGGCAATAATGGTTAGTTTTGATTGTTTTTGGTCTTATACTGGTGAATAAAGGATATGTGATTTAACACATATCAATGCTCAAAGGTCGAAACGAAAGGATAGGCTCGGAAGGGTGTACTAGGGGTATCGTGTACCAAAAATGGATACAACGCAAAGGGTGTGGGAGAATTACTTGACCAATGAAGTCAATGTAATTATAAAAAATATACGGGTGTAAAACAATGGGTTAATCCTAATGCCTCTTATCATGTAGTAAATCTTAACTACACGAATGTGGTCTCACTTGTGGATTTGAGATGGTCCTAACGCAAGTTCTAGAATCTAAATACTACCGGTACTCACATCATAGCACCAAAGATGGATGCTTTAGACTACCAATTCTAGGGGCGAACCTCACATATTTGGGGTGAAAATTTTTTTAGTGGTATGGTTTTTTGTGCAAGTCATACAATTTCCTATCCATGAGACGCTCATTAAGATCAAGGTTTCACTTCTAAATGTTGTAAAA
>LBNU01026045.1:0-18699 GCA_014162995.1 Artemisia annua
GCTGAGTCTCAAGACCATGGTAGCCAAGACCAAAACCACGGCAAGGCCACGGCTAAGACCTTAAAGCTTTCTAAACCGAAATCATTAACTAAAGTTTTAGTCTTAACAAAACAAAACAATTTGGATCTACTCCATCGATAGACCATGAGATTTTTCGAGTAATATCACATCCGAACTAGACTTAATAAACTTTTAAAGATAACAATCTTCATTCAAAATAAACTTTCATAAGTTTATTCGACCTTCGGACATGTAACTTTTTATGACCGAAAACATATATTTTCTCTCGAACACTACAATACTAGGGAATTTCATGTGAGGGGTTTCATTTGGGAAAACGGATCGACGAGTTGCTGGATTTACGAATTAAAGTGTCCTAGCTCCTCGAACATTTACTACATGACCTCTGAATTATGAATGCCCGAATGGTAGTACAAGATATAAACTAAACATGTTTCATAAACCGTTTTTATATAACGACATACACAACCTATCAAAGTACTATATCATGAATAATATAGGGACATATATAGGCTCGTTTATGTTTTCTTAGACATTATTCCAAACCTAAGTTGCATCAATTATTCTAGGTTGCTCGTAGAAGTTCTCACGGCATATCCATCATTCACATTATACATTTGATATCATCCAACTCACGGTGAGTTCATAGCCCCACTTTCTATTACTTAATTGTTTTACAAACCCTTGGGGGGAATACATGCTATTATTTTCAACTGAACACAATGCCTTTAAATTGTATGATTATCCAATTATTTTATTGTCACTAATTACCATTGGTGTCAAACATAAGTCCCTTATCATGAACCAGTTAATCACTAGCTTTAGTGAGCACGAATATTGTGAATAGATCTATTGGGATTGACGAATCCCATTTGTATTGGCCTTGTATGTTCAATCAAACGCATTATATTTGAATAGGGTATATTGACAGAATACCTACCGGGCACAAATCCGCCAATTGATTTTGGTAACCCGTTAACGTTTTGGTTGCATGAGCTTAGTGTAATAAATACCAGACAATGTTCAACGCTATGGAGTGTATAACAACGTAACCCATACACAGAATAAGGATTCAGACAGGACTTAGTCCAATTATAAAATAATAAGTGTTTTATTTTCAAACCATTGGTGTGAGTTTAATTAACTCACACTACAATCACATTGTGTTCATCCATTTAATAAAATCAATGAATTTCACTCAACTTTTGTGTTGACAGTTTTAAGCATGTATTTCAGGTCCATGATGTTAGAGGCTGGAATGGAGGAGCACGGATGTTCAAGAGGGCTATAAATTTTATTATCATTCGAAAACTCATTTTATGTAAATTGTAAACATGGAACCATCTTGGACCTCATTTTGTAAACTCTGATATTTATATAATTTGAATGATAAATCTTTTAAAACGACAGTGTTGTGCCATGAAGTAACACCCAGTTTGAATTCCGTTGCGTATCACGAAATTGGGGGTGTTACAGATTGGTATCAGAGCTATAGTTATAGAGAAACTGGTCTAATTGAGACCTAAACTATAACTAATTTTCCACAAATACATTTTATAGCCCTTCGCTCTCCGTGCCTTCCATCCTCCAGACGATTATGTGACTTTTAGGCATGTTATACTACACAAACATACTAGTATATTGATATATACACTCGATATATTTTCAATCATTTTATCTAAACAATTAACTAAACATATCTCCGTATGCCTATTCTAGGGCATTTCGGCACAACCACATTCTCCCAATCATGTTCCTACTCCAACATTTTATGTCCAAGAAATTGTAACTAATTGCAATGGTCTTTCCTATTTCTCAGACATTGTAATTAATACAATGGTCTCGTTTATTTTCCAAGACATTGTAAGATACAATGGTCTCTATTACATTCTCAGACACTGTAAGTCCCACAGTAGTCTCTGTTACATCCC
Source organism: Artemisia annua (assembly GCA_014162995.1). NCBI lineage: Eukaryota > Viridiplantae > Streptophyta > Magnoliopsida > Asterales > Asteraceae > Artemisia > Artemisia annua. The sequence continues at coordinate 1,953 of LBNU01026045.1, forward strand.
CAGATATTGTGAGTGATACAGTGGTCTCAATTACATCCCCAGACACTGTAAATAAAACAATGGTCTAATTCATTTCTCAGACATTGTGTGATACAATGGTCTTAATCATTTCTCAAATATTTTGAGTCATACAATGGCCTAGTCTACCTCCCAGACATTGTGAACTACACAATTGTCTTTCCCATTTCTCAGACATTTTAATAGTCTCTAGAAATTATCTTATAAATCTTACATGATATTGTTTTACATAAAACCCGTCACAGTCTATCGATTTTCCTAATGGAAACACAAGATATGAGATTTCTAAAAGATAAACTAATCCATCATCTACAAAAGCTGAAGTTCAGCAACTTTCTCTACATTCATCAAAGTTCTCTTCTGAAACCTTCATTGTTAGAAATTCGTGATCCTGGCCAAGCATGGACTGTTTTAGAATTACTTAAAACTTCCTTTCCACACGTATCTACCTGTACTCTCTTCTATGCAATGGAATGTGAAAACATAGGTTACAAGTCTTGTATGGGCGGGACTTGCAACTGAATGGTTTGACATCGCCTTTGCTTAGTGGACATTTTCTCAAAAGCAACGGACATATCACAAGTATACCTAATTTAGGTATTTGAAAATTTTATCGAACCTCAGCTAAATATAGAATAGTCACCTATATTTAACCTAGGGACAGTGGAACATAGTCTGACTTACTATGTTCGACGTAAAATTTTCAAATACTGGGAATAGTTGTACTAGGGTTATGTTCAGATTAATTTCCTACTTGAACTCGATAAACCACCAGAATTCATTAAAAAGATCTAGAGACACGATAGTGTCTTACCACTCAGGGAAATTTTAACACCTTATTTGTACTACCTTGTAGCATAATCATTAAGTCACAAACATGTTCTTATGGTAGATTTAGGTGGCGTTTAGTTAGTATGGTTAGTGAGAGAAAGTGAGACCTTTAGAGAGAGAAAGTAGAAGATGTAAGAATATATTAAATGAAAGGTCCAACCCTCTCCCTTGGGTGGGAGAGGGTATTTATACATAATACTAGAGTGCCTCATGAAACAGGCTGTAGAGTGAGTACAGTGGGTGAAGACCCGACTCACTCCACGAATACTATTTACATATTAACTAACTAGTAATCTACTAACTAATACGATAAATACTACGAGCTACTTAATGCTAAACTATACTCGGGGTGACCGAGTATTTAATGTGAATAAACGTATTCCTAACAATCTCCCCCTAAGGGAGGTCACCCCGGAAATTACAGCTTGAATTCCAGCATTCCAATCTTTGAAGATGTCTTTGTAGCTCGTAGTCTCTGATTCTTCATTGTTGCAAGCTTTGTGCTTTCAGCAGTAGATTTGAGATGACTTGTTCAAGGCGTTGGATGACCGTTGACATAACTTCGTGTTTATCATCCATAAGAATAGCTTCAAGTCATCTTTGTGTGGTAACGTCTCCATGTGACGTAGATGTCTTAACATTGGCATGCTCACACCTTTTCAAAAACATGATCTTCAGCATCAGAGTTGTGGACGCATTGTTGAGGCCCATCAAATGATCATGATTTCATAAGTTGTGATGTTGAGGTGTGAGCATGAGGTGATGGATCAGCATCTTTTCAGCAATCAGCAACATTCGTCAAGAATTCCTGCATAAGACAGTTAGCAATAATACGTCCGGTACTTACAGGTTCGGACTTAGAGATTGTTAACAGCATAGTGTGAAAACTTTCTCTATACCTTACCAAGGCCGTTCCTAAATCGGATACCCTCGAAAGGGATTACGAGACCTACCAAGTAGATCAACGATTAAGTAAGTCGCTGGAGATCACTCCACGACTGTAGACCGTTTTGAAACCGCCACGATCACTAAGCGTAACCCACAAGGGATTACCGAAGTGACCTGCTTTCAGGGCTGTTTGATGTTGACCTTGGCAGGAATTTCCACTCAATCACTGGAAATTACATACGTATATTCCCTCATAAATGTTCTTGGCAGATTGCTAAGATCTGCGTAGGACTCATAAAGTTACCACTGGTGTCCTTAATGTTGACCAACCAGGGTAGAAGTAGCACGTGTTCCTATGAGATCTTTTGATGCATCTCGTGGCTCTAGACTCGATAAGTGCATTATTTGGTCGTCGGAGACTGGAGCGGTGTCTCCTGTTTCAATATCAACATAGCTCGTAATGAGCGGTCGATAGATTATGCAGGGTTCCCCGTGAGAATGAAACAAGCTCTTTTGAGAGAACTTGAGTGGTTAGAAGGTTTAGTGCAGTGCGTCACTGGGTCTATGACGTCTTGTCTTCAATACCGGTGTTACCTTAGTAACAATCAGTAGCATATGAATTGAACCCGGTTTATGCCCTAAGGTTGAATAATGGGGAGGGCTATTTCTTTTCACCCTTTCTCATTTCATTTCTTTTTAATTCTTCAACCCCTTCTTTTTCCTTTCTCATTTATCTCCTTTTTTCATAATCATACCTAAGGACTTTCTAATACTATCTATTCGGTATTTTCCTTGGGTAGATCCCTCCGGTTCTGGCGGATCATAGGACGGTTTTCCTAACCTTAGCCACCTTGTAACTTCATGACTATCCTATGTTGCCATCAACCAAATCATTGAAAATTCTCTCAAAGTGTTTATGATTAAGAAATACATTTTTGCTAACACTTTGAGGGTTTTAGGATTTTCAAATGCTCCCCCTTAACATGTGCTCATAGATTTTTGATAGAAATTTGCACATGTCGGGGTGAGTTGCACTTTTTGAATTGATCCACTCTTAATAGACATATACCTGAGAGACACATTTACGTTACTTAGTTAAAGAGATCCATTATCAGCTTTTAGGTGATAACTAGCTCTAATAACTAACTTGAAGTTATTAACATTCCTTAATAAGGAAGTTAGACCCGTCAAAGTACACATCTAAGAAGAGCTTCTCGAAACGGTACTTTCTACTTGGATAAATCCTTTCGAATACTAACATTTGTGTTTCGTCAATTCAATTGTTAAGTCTGAGTCACGCTCACATGAGATGCCAAATCCTTTTGTCACCGAAAGCCATTTTGCTCCCCCTCAATATGTGCATTCATATATAAAAGAGTTTGGCACATATGGGAGAGCATGCATTTGATTCCAAAACATCACATTTTTGTCAGATTTCTTTACATAAATCACATTCTCTCCTCCGATCACAAATTTCAAGTCAATTGAGATTTTGTGATCCCAATTGATTTAGTTAAAAACAAATTTGGGAGAAAAATGTGGACTGATTTAAGCATATACTGAAAATGAGACGAAACTTTTACTCCCCCTTAATCATGGAGGGAGTTTGTTATGTGTCAAAAATGATGAGTTTTGAAATGATTTAGAGATTAACGAGAAACTCATGAAAAATTCATATGTTGACACATAACATGAAAATCACATTTTTATTTACTGCTGATTTGGTACACAAAGGCTTGATATGATGATATTTTTAAGATTTTGAAATCACTCTCCCCATCAATCAATGAACCACTAATAATTTTTGAAAGATCGTTGTCATTGATTAAGTGATTTTAAGAAACGATTAAATTCAGATTGATTTACAAAAAACTCATGGTACCACCAAGGTTTTCACAAATACTTTCTTGAAAAATCATAAAAGAGAAAATATTTGCGATGGAAAGAAGACTTCTCTTCTTTATCAAGAAATAATGCACTGAAGCGTACATTATTTCGGAGAAACATGGATATAAAGTAATTCATGCCCAAGTGAACTTCACCCGGTAAGAGGAACAACCGTCTTTTTGGCGACTTGTTTTCCCTATCTAGAGGTGCGGGTTGCTATCTGAAGTAATAGTAAACCTTTATGACATGTTTTAACCATTTATAATAACTTCTGCTCGAGCTTCATTTAAAGATCCGTACCATTGTTGAATGACATTTCTAGAACCTTAAATGTTATCTATAAACAGAAGACATGCCTGACAAGGAACTATTTTTGGTTTTTTTTGGTTTTTCACATTTTTATGGGTTTTTCTAGGTTTTATATTTTTATATTTTTCTTTTTGGTTTTGAATATATATACAAGGATATTTGAAGCAAATTCATTACTCCTCATTTTCTTCCTGAAGACTTTTGAGCGATTCTGGTGTGATATACTTCATTCCAGGATGCGGGAGAATAAATTGAAACCGTTCTCTCGAGAGTGCCTTGGTGAAAATGTCAACCAATTGAAATTCAGTCCTCACGAAGTACAGTTCCACTATCCCCTTTTCAACTTGCTCCCTGATGAAGTGATGTCGAATGTCAATGTGCTTTGATCTGGAGTGCTGAACATTGTTGCAGCAAAGAGCGATGGCACTTTTGTTGTCACAGTACATCGGAATTTTGTTGTAAGTGAACCCATAATCTGATAATTGAGATTTCATCCATAAGATCTGAGCACAACATGAAGACATTGCAATGTATTCAGCCTCAGTGGAAGATATTGATGTACTCATTTGTCTCTTTGATGACCAGCTTACGAGTTTATCTCCCAGAAATTGAGCAGCTCCTGAAGTACTTCGACGAGTGTCTTGACACCCTGCATGGTCCGCGTCTGAGTATGCCGTGAGGGCCATAGCGGTGTCTTTAGGATACCAGAGACCCATGTGTATTGTCCCTTGAAGATACCTGAAGACTCTCTTGACAGCTTCCAAATGCTTTTTGGTGGGCTTGGATTGATAACGTGCACACATGCATACCGCGAATAGAAGATCCGGCCTACTAGCAGTGAGGTACATTAGGGATCCAATCATGCTGCGGTACTTAGTTTGGTCGATTGTGGTCCCTTCTGAATCCTCATCTAATTTGGATCTTTCAACCATGGGTGTGTCAACTTAGTCACATGATTCAAATCCAAACTTCTTTAGAATCTCATTAGCATATTTGGATTGATTAATGAAGATGCCATTGGGATTTTTTGAAATCTGCAATCCCAGCAAGAATGACATTTGTCCCATCATTGACATTTGGAATTCAGAGCTCATCTCTTTAGCAAATCTATCACATTCATTAGGATCTGAAGAGGCAAAGATGATGTCATCCACATAGATTTGAACATGAAGTAGATGTTTGCTTGATTTTCTGGTGAACAGCGTGGGATCAACTACGCCCTTGACGAACCTATTAACGAGAAGAGATTTGGACAATGTGTCATACCATGCCCTAGGAGCCTGCTTTAGGNCACATTCATTAGGATCTGAAGAGGCAAAGATGATGTCATCCACATAGATTTGAACATGAAGTAGATGTTTGCTTGATTTTCTGGTGAACAGCGTGGGATCAACTACGCCCTTGACGAACCTATTAACGAGAAGAGATTTGGACAATGTGTCATACCATGCCCTAGGAGCCTGCTTTAGGCCATAAAGAGCCTTCTTCAAGCAATAGACGTGATTTGGACGCTCAGGGTCCACGAATCCTTCAGGCTGGCTCACATAGACCACCTATTTCATGTTACCATTCAGAAATGCTGTCTTAACATCCATCTGATATACAATCATATTTTGACTAGCAACATTAGCAAGAAAGATTCTTATGGCTTTAATTCTAGCAACTGGTGCGAAGGATTCTTCAAAGTCTATGCCTTCTTCTTGACGATATCCTTTTGCTACAAGCCGGGCCTTATTTTTGAGTACATCACCATGCTCGTAAGCTTTACCTTGAATATCCACTTGAGAGCGATAATCATTGCACATTCAGGAGGAGGTACTAGTTCCCACACATCGAGACGGTCAAATTCATGAATTTCTTCTTGCATTGCTGTGATTCCTGTGAACCATGAGCTTTTCGTCAATGCATCTCTGAAGTCCTGAGGTCAACATTCAATAGAATGGAATTAAAGAAACACCACAGGGCATCGGTGGCAAGTTGTTTACGTGTGGACATTGGTCCAGATGGGTTACCAATTATATTGTCAATTGGGTGATCATTAGTCCATTTTCTGAGATGCTCGTGATGATGAGGTACTGATACTGATGACGCTACTTGTTGATCTCTTGATGAGGCAGTATTGTTTGTGGGATCGGGAGCAAATATATTCACAAATGGCTCGTCATAAGTGGAAGGAAACGAATTTTCTTCAGTGGAATTATCGACTGCACCTCCTTGTTGTACTGAGGAAGACTGAAGGTTAGAAGAGGTTTGTGAAGTGCTGACTGCTGGTGCATCTTGACTGAGCGATACAGACACAGATGGGCCATTTGAGTCATATGGAATTGGAGCTTCCACAACTTAAGGTAAAGGTGGGTTGTCATTGCTTGGATTGACAATGGGAGGCTCAAAATATTCATCAAAAATCGGATCAAACAAACTCTTCAATTCTTCACATGTGGGTGGTACATAAGATGGTGCAGGAATGGGATGCTGTACAAGTCCTGAACTGATTGGTCCATGAGACAAAAGGTTAGGTACGGGTCCAGAGCTGGTGTGTCCTGGAGCTTGTTGCTCAGTCAGCTCATCAAATGTTACGTGAATTGTTTCCATGATTTGTCGGGTTCTCTTGTTGTAGATTCGGTATCCCTTACGATCCGGTGCGTACCCTACAAAGACTCCGATATCAGCCTTAGCCTTAAGCTTTCCCAAGTCTTCACTGTCATTGGTTGGGTAACATAGTGCACCAAACACACGTAGGAAGGAGAGGTCTGGCTTTCTTTGATGTACTAGCTCATAAGGAGTTTTGTTATGGAGGGGTGTATCAATGATCGGTTTTGAGTGTAGCAAGCAGTTGCAATAGCTTCCGCCCAGAGAAACATTGGAGTTTTGGAAAATATCAGCATGGTTCGTGCGGCTTCAACAAGGGTACGGTTTCGTCTTTCAACGACTCCATTTTGCTGAGGCGTGCGTGGAACACTCTTTTGATGACTTATCCCAATGCTTTCATAGAACTGAGTGAGTTGTTGATTGACGAATTCAGTTCCATTGTCTGTCTGGATGAGTCTGACGGTTTTGTTAAGTCTGACTTGCAGCTGCTTGATGATTTTAATGATGACTTCTGGAGTTTCATCCTTTGATCTCAAAAACTTCACCCATGTAAACCTGGAGAATTCATCTACAATAACCAGAACATATCTTTTTCCATTGATACTTTGAACTCTCATTGGACCACACAGATCCATGTGAAGGATACGAAGGACTTCTGTAATGGTGTTGACAGTTTTGGGTTTGTGAGTGTGTTTCTTGCTTTTTCCTAATTGGCATGCAGAGCAAAGATGATCCTTTTCATATTTAAATCTGGGCATGCCACGAACAAGATCTTTTCGAGTAAGTTCATCAATTGTGCCAATGTTCAAGTGATTCAACCGGCGATGCCAAAGCCATGATTTGTTCTTTGATGCCTTGGAGAGCAAGCAAATGGGAGAGGATCTCATCATGTCTTCGATGGAGATGGTGTATAAGTTTGTGCCGCGACTGCCCTTAAGTAATTCAACCCCATCCAATTCTCTAACGAAGCATGTATGTTTTCTGAATACCACTTCTAGATCGGAATCACAGAATTGACCAACAGAGAAGAGATTGTGCCCAAGACCCTCTACATAATATACTCTAGAGATGACACTGTCACCAAACACATAGTCTCCATAACCCATGATAGCCCCAAAATGGTCATTCCCGAATCTAACTGTCCCGATAAACTTATTCACGAAATTTTTGAGCCGAGAGCAATCTCCGGTCATATGTTTTGAGCAGCCTGAGTCCAAATACCAGAGGACGATTTGTACGACCTGCATTTGAAAATGGACCAGAATGGATATCTAAAAAACGAGGATCCCCAAATGCTATTGGGTTCCGTTTGGTCAGCACACATAAGATTAGAATAACCAGAATCCATAGTAGACATGATGGACGTAGTGGAGGTATCACACTTAGATTTAGTGGCCCTAGTATCATGACAAGTATTTTCTAAGGGAAATGTTCTACTAGTCGGCTTCTGTTGGGTCTAATAATTGAGTTGATAAGACAAAATATGTGAAACATGAGGGACTTAAGAAGACAAAGGAAGAATTGTTCAAATGATGAAGAATGAAACACAAGGGACTTGCTTGCTAAAGAAGATTTTACTTATTAGTCCTTTGTAGTATTTTGTAACCCTAATTCTCTAGTTTATAAAGAAATCCATGGAATTAGTTTTAGGTGTTTGTCAAGATGTAGAAAACCAGTAAAGCGTGTGTGTAAAGACGTTTTATGGGAAAACGTCTAGGGTTTGGTATTAGCCTCAAGGATCATTGATCCCTGTTATTGTTGAGTAACCGTACTACACTTGATCACGTAGTATTGGGGCTGTAGATGTTTGTATGTTAAAGTAGAGATGATGACGAAGAAACCTTGTAGCAATAATAATGATGTTTTGTTTATTCCGCTGCGTATCGTGTTCTTATCATTATTANCGTCTAGGGTTTGGTATTAGCCTCAAGGATCATTGATCCCTGTTATTGTTGAGTAACCGTACTACACTTGATCACGTAGTATTGGGGCTGTAGATGTTTGTATGTTAAAGTAGAGATGATGACGAAGAAACCTTGTAGCAATAATAATGATGTTTTGTTTATTCCGCTGCGTATCGTGTTCTTATCATTATTATTGTGTAATCCCTAGATGAGGTCTAACCAACCTCGAGCTAAAATGATCTTAACAGCTTCCATTCCTTATAAACCTTATGTCTAGGATGGATCATTTTAGTTACTGGGCACTTATTATCTAAGGTGAATTTTCTTCCAGTAGGTCTCCATTGATAACCTACATTGGTGAAGGTCCTACCAGTTTCTTTCCAAACACGGTTTTTCCTTTTAGCATTCCTAATCTTCTTAGAACGTGCACGATTAATAGACCTCACATAAGATAAAACACAAACATCATGATTACTGGAAATTAAGCAGTTATTACATGTCTTACACGTTGCAATAGAATTTGAATTAATTACAGCACGCTTAACGCTAATACTAGAATCAACACGATTCGTTTTACACACGCATGTGTTATTGTTCCTAAGGTGGTCTTCTACTTTCATTCCATGAGCACTCTTAGCTGGCGAAGTCCTATTGTTCCTAGTATTGCAACTAGGCTTTGACCTGCTATCATTAGTGTCACTGTTTACTCCTGTAGAAGCAACGATGGGAACATTAGTTTGTTTAACTGCTATGTGTTTATTTGTTGATTATGTGCTAGGTTCAGACGTTTTTAATGGCACATCAAAGGTAACATGCTTGTTTCTACTTAACAGTGTTGTTCTTGTTGTCCTCCATTGGACACGTTCCTATAGCATATTCCAGAAGTTCCTGAGATCTTTTAGTGAGAAAGCAAGAGTCTAGAATGACACTATCCTGAGGTTTCACTGTCCTATCCTCTTCTACAGTCTCGCGAAGCATGCCTAGACTAACCCTAAGATATAACAGATACGCATAGTGAGCACACTTATTATTCCTAAGGGGAAGAGAGATAGTAATAGCATCAAGATCATGTTTTCTAACGGTAGAAGCCTTTGAAACATTCATTTCATCAGTGGTAATTGACATTTTTCCTTTCACCTTCATCTTTAGGTTCTCAATTTCATTTAGCAAAGAGTCTATTTTACCATTAGTTTTCTCACGTGTTACTTTGATTGAGTCATATAACTCTTTGTAACGCATTTTGGTATTGGAATTTTCAGCTTGATACCACTCTATATCACAAGTAGTTTATTAATGGTGTCTTGATGATGAAAATTCTGAGATTCTGCCGACGAAGGTTTATTGGTGTCAGTCACTGCATGCTTTGTTGACTTCAATTGGGCAATTTGGGCCCTGAGTTTCTGAATCGTGTTAGTGTGAGCTTGAATTCTTTTATCACATTTGGCTAATTCAAAACATGTATCAAATTCAGGAGCAACCAAGGATGTCTTGTTTTTTGAGTTTTTAAATCGCTCTTCTAAATGTTGATACTTTAATTGCAAGTTAAGATTATCAACTTCTAGTTTTGACAAATACCTGACCATGTTATCATGATCATCGGTTTGAATTTTTTTTACGCAATTTAACATTCTCCCCCTCAAGCTCAACAACACGATTCTGAAAAACATTCAATGCAATGGACATTTCATGAAATTGGCACACAGATAAAGCAGATCAGTAGCAGTATAAAACACATCATGTGCAACACAACTAGCAATCAAATTCTCATTCATGATACGAATATTTTTTCTCTCAATTTCACTATGTTTAAGATCTAATGCCAGTTGTTTTCCCTCGTTTTCCACACATGTAAACACATCTTTCATATCAACCACTTCTTTGTTTAAGGTTTCCTTAAGACCCTCGAAATGTTCTTTCACAAACTTAAAAAATGGCATGACTTCAGTTTGATAGCATCGTTTAGTTTGTTCAAAGCCCCGTTCCCCTTACGTAATACCCGTTGGTGTAATTCTCTTTTTACATGTTTTATCAAAATCATTGAATAATTGACCAAGCACATAAAGAGCAATTAGAGTATTATTTTGCGTAGGAAGAGTAAATGGAACTAGATGCATGGGAGTGTTATGAGGGTATATCGTTGGGTCAGCAATCCTAAACATGGTACGGGTGTTGCCCACAATCCTTTCGGCTTGCATTTTTTCGAGGTCATGGTTCCAGAACACATGCTCTAGAGCAATTCTCTTTTGTGGGACAAAGATCGCTATGCTGTTATCTTCAGAGTAATCGTATTTGTACAGAATTTTATTACTAATGCACTTGGGGTCTTTTAATATTTCAGCCAACTTAAGTCTAGTGTCCTCTTCTATCTCATTTGACTCATCAAACGACGTCACATCAGGGGGGGCATGACCAGGCTCAAGCATAACACAAGCATCATACAGTGCAGGTTGGGCATTCTTAACTTTCCTAAGGAAGTTAGATTTGGGCTTGCCTACATCCTTATCACTATGTTCATCACAAAATGTTTTATGACTGTGGATCATTTGAGCAGTCTGAATGGTTTGGCCTTGCGTGTACAGCTTGTTTTCAAGTTTATTCTTTAACGTTTTAAGCTTGGAAAAATCATCTAAGAGCTTAGTTTCCTTTTCTTGGAAATCACTTTTCAAAACTTTTACACTTTCTTGGATTTCTTGTTTTTGTTTAACCGATTGATCCAGTTGTCTTTTCAGTGATTCCAATTCCCTTTTTAATGTTTCTTCCGTATTATTACGTTCAGATATGAGTACACGTAGTTGCAAATCCATTTTCTCCTCACGATCAGTTAGCTCAAATTTAGCACGTTGTTCATAAATGGCCACCTGATCCTTAAGCATATTAATTCTAGAAACCAATATATCATTAGGAACATGCTCTATGTGTTCATACAGGTCACAGTCATTAGTAATACCAAGAGGTGCACTACTTGATACAACTGACGACCCGTTGTTACTCACATACTGTTTTTTTTGGGTAAAAGGTCATTTGACCCGGTAAAATATATTACGCCAAAATCTTTGAAGTACAATTGACATGGACGTACATACCATGCCCACAGCCCGTTACATAGGCGATATGACTCAAACTATGTAACTAAGCAACATACATCTGCTAACCGCAGACTAACCGTAGTTGCTAAACGCAGCAAACTACCAATTACATTCAAATTACAATCAAAATTACAATCTAAATGTAAGAACCAGGTTTAAAAGAACCACTTCAAGGGTGAACAACTCTGTCTTCAATGTCTTCATTGCTTGACCCATGAGTGCACACCAACGACCAGCTACAATGGTAGCAAAACGCGTCAAAAACTGCATCTTCAAACTGCCCTACCAACTTAGCGGATGGCCAAAGGTCCAGTGTCAAACACACAGCTACCGGCAATAGCTGAACTCAAATGAAATCAGCCACAAGCAACGTCAAGTTAACAAGCAACCCAACGGCAAACAACAATGCATCACAGCTAGACTATAATGCACCCAACCGAGAACACCCACCCTAACTGCACCATACATCACCACCAGTGACTACCATAGTCGCACCCCCAACTACGGCATGACTTCGCAGCATGAAGAGACCCCCCAAGTCGCGACATCAACCATGATCAAGAAACCCAATAACGATTAAACATGAATCCAGCAAGAATCCATGTTAATCGACCAGCATCACAGGAATTATGGCAACCCTAGCATTCAACGAAACCCTAGCAGCACCAACATCAAGCGACGCACCTACAAACCATGACCTAGCCCGATGCAAATCGTGTACCAAGAAAAACCCAGCAACACAATACATCGGATCAGCCAAGGACAACCAATAAGACCTCCAAGAATACAATGCATGGCCAAAACCCAAAGGCAGACCTGGACGAAGCACATAATCTTAATGAATCAAAACCCAACGGATCAAGGCAAGAAAAACCCTAAATCGGGATACCCCAAGAACTGCACCATCATTTAAAGGGTGCTGATGCAAACCCTAACAATTGTTATGGAGAGATCAACCCAAACGACCCTTTGAAACATCGATCAACCAGATCGGCAAAGACATGCACGATCATAACCATCAAAACCGAATTGGTTTTGAGACCTCATGGATAGCCAAGCCGCACCAACGAACCAAAAACCCTAATCGGATTTAAGAATACGCCCTCTCTATTGCATAATCCTAACCGAATTATACAAGATTTACTAAAACATGATGATTAATTGGAAGAATTAGGTCCCTAGATTGATAAACGAATCTAGGGTTTCATGTTTAGAAAAATCGCCCAAGGGCTAGAGAGAGAGTAACTCACATACTGTTCATATGGGATAATATTACTATTCCCCATATTAACGGTATTGGTACCAACGGTGTTAGTCGGTTGTATTTCATGGTGAACCTCTTGATCATCACACAGATTATGCTTGTGAGGAGATGTGGGTACCTCAGAGATGGTAGGTGCAGTAGAGGAGCTGGATGGTTGTACTGATGAAACTGCAGCAGACAGATTTGCCATGAAGATGATTTGTGCAGTAGGCTCATCATCAACATCTGAGTCGAAAGCATCACAAACATCAGCCTGGAAGATGTTGGGATCATTAAGGGCCAAGTCTTGCACAGGATGATTATCTACATCTGCATCAAATGTGTTCCCATCATTTCCAGCCAGAAACAACAACTCCTCTTCATCCAATGCCACCTCATTCTCTTGAGCTTGCATCAACAACATCTTGTCCCTGAAGTACTCGGAGTTTTGGGGATGCTTTGGTTGATTGCAATTCCTAGCAATGTGTCCCAATCCTCCACAGTTATAGCATTTAGGTTGCCTTGCTTGCCCCTGAAGTGCATTCCCAACTCTGTTTTGCACATTTCTACGAATACCATTCCTTTGATTCACATTTTGTCTTCCTGGAACATTTTGAACCACGACTCTTACATCTTCCACAATGGCTTGATTACGTGGATTAGAGGAGGTTCGAAGTTGGTTGTTGGTTTGAGGAAGAGTTGCTCTGAATTGTTGGGCAAGTAAGGACACTTGGTTTGTGAGGTTATCAATCATCATATCCATGTGAAGATATCCCGAATCCTGATGGGAGTTTACAAAAGATGGTGTGAGCCCAGATGATTGCCCAAGTGATGTCAAAGGTGTTGGTGAGGCTGGGTTGTAAAGAGCTTGATCATTAGAGGGTTGAAGATGATGTTGAACACTTGAAACAAAAGCAAGTTGTGAGTTTGCATCACTAGGGTTAGGTGTTGGATTGAGTTTTTCCCTCATCAGACGATCATAATTAGCATGTTTCTCATGTTGTTGGAGATATGCATAGAGTTGTTCATGGTTGGTATCTCTCAGTCCTTTGTTGAGCTTCACAGCTGTCACAAACCTATCCCATTCTGGTGCCATGTTGTTCACGAACTTGGAGTTTAGCTGAATGTTGGGCATTGTCATCTTGATGATTCTCATGTCATTCACAAGCTTGTGAAACCTGACATAGTAGTCAGTGATGCTTTCTCCAGGATTCTGCTTGAAATGTTCAAACTCATCATAAAGTTGGGATTCTCGATCTTCTTTGGTTAATTCTGATCCAGCCAGAAGCATTTTGACATTGTCCCATACTGCTTTTGCTTCAGTGTTGAAGTTGATGAGCTTGTACACATCTTTAGGAAGTCCTTGAGTAATGATGTTTGAAGCCCTAATATCAGCATCATAACGCTTCTTCTCCTCTTCAGTAACGTCGTCATAGGTCCGAGCTCTAGGATTTCCAAGAACCACAGGTTGATTGTCTGTAGCAGCAATGGTGTCTCTAACCGTGCCCAACTGAAATGGTCCTTCATCAATGGATTTAAGAATCTTGACACCATTTTCTTTGCCCAAGCAGTAGAGTCGAATCCTTTGAGCCCATGATTCATAATCCGTCCTATCCAGCATAGGAGGTCGGGTATCGGACCCGGCAGCTTGAATGTCATCAGAGGTAGTAGCCATGATAGAATCTTAAACGGGATTTTACAACTCTTGTGACTTAAACCGAGAAATCGATTCTTTCCCGGGAATTTACTAAAGTCCACAAGAGAAACCGAAAGATGTAGTCAGCGAGTGTTCCTTAGAGTAAGTTCTTAGATCAGTTACAACTTAGCATTAGGTGTCAAGTTACAACTAGTCAAGTCACAATCACTCCTACCGCGAAAAGTCAAGTCGTAAGATTTATCTCACAACGTCAAATCACAATCGGATTAATCGAAACGACATGAGTCACAACAATTCACCACATACAATAAGTTAACTAATTCACTAGAAACTTACGACTAAGTTATTCACTAAATACTACTAAGTCTCTGGAGATAAACGCTGGAATTGAGCTAAACACTAGAAGTAAACGCTGGGCTATAGTCGCAAAACGCTAAGTTGAGGTAAACGCTGTCAGGGGCTAAACGCTGGAGAGAGCTAAACCCTGGTAAGAGCAAATCGCTGAGGAGAGCTAAACGCTGAACAGAGCTAAACGCTGAACAGAGCTAAACGCTGAACAAAGCTAAACGTTGAACAGAGCTAAATGCTGATCACTAAATGCCAGACTGTACTAAAACGCTACCACAAACTTCCAAACCAGTCGCTATCTAGCGTTTTGTCCTTATGTCCAAATATAGTAACCACTGCTAAACGCTATGACTAAAACGCTGACACTCCAAGCAAAACGCTACGAGGAACTTCAACAGAGGAGGTAAATGCTATGAGGAAAAACGACCCAAAAATCATCAAACACCCAATTAACGAATGATTTAGCCAAGCCAACTGAAGAACTAAGTAAAACAAACACTACTAATCAAGAAAGTACATCCATAACACTTCCAATATCACCAACAAGATCAAACCAAGAGGTATACTAAGAGAACTTTTCTAACTAACTTAAACCACTAAAACCTAAACCAAATCCGAATAAGCAATGCCCTAAGATGAAACCTTGCCTCTTGATACCAATTGTAGCATAATCATTAAGTCACAAACATGTTCTTATGGTAGATTTAGGTGGCGTTTAGTTAGTATGGTTAGTGAGAGAAAGTGGAACCTTTAGAGAGAGAAAGTAGAAGATGTAAGAATAGATTAAATGAAAGGTCCAACCCTCTCCCTTGGGTGGGAGAGGGTATTTATACATAATACTAGAGTGCCTCATGAAACTGGCTGTAGAGTGAGTACAGTGGGTGAAGACCCGACTCACTCCATGAATACTATTTACATATTATCTAACTAGTAATCTACTAACTAATACGATAAATACTACGAGCTACTTAATGCTAAACTATACTCGGGGTGACCGAGTCTTTAATGTGAATAAACATATTCCTAACATACCTAATTTTATCCTTGAAAGTTTTCATTTATGAGATAATCCGAACTACTATCTTGGGATAGTTATCAATTCTTGTCTTTATCCCTTAGAAGTACTAGCCTGTTTAGGTCCTAAGGATACCATTCCGTCATAAACCTTTAAAATCTCTTAAAATTTTAAAGCAAACTTGACATCTCTACCAATATTAATGGTAAGCATACACTACACATACACTACACTCTTCTGATCGTTCATATATCACATCATTACCTGAAGACCCACTATAAGTCAGTATGTAAAACTTCACAGTATCACGTTTCTTTCAAACATTAGTTGAGATAGACATTATACGATATTGCCTTCATCCCAAAACTACCTAAGACAATCAATTTTGGAAATGGGTTGGATAACCACTTGCCACTAGCTAAAACTTCCCTACAACAACAATTATCACAACATCAGGCTGCACGCCGCACACTATCGTCAGAAAAGTTACAAAGATGTAAGGTGCTAACTTTCAAAAACTCCATAGTAGGAATTAAGGTTATGTTGAAAGCCTCAAAACCATAAGTTATGATTCGTTTTGAGAAACGGGAAAAGCCAAACTTAAGATATATTGGACTCTATAAAATTTTGACAAAATCTTTAAATTACCAACTTAAGCCTCTACCGAAAACTTAGAATGATACATAACACATTTTATGACTAGAAATTTAGAAACGCGGAGATTAGAATTCGCAGCATATACCCACACTCTCTCCTAAACACTTCAACATTAGATAACACACACTGAATTCCGGGACGGAATTCCCGTTAAGATGGTAAGACTGTAACAATTCGCATTTTCAGGTTACTATCCAATCCCAAATTTTTACTATTCACTTTCACTGTTCATTTCCGAAATTTTTATTTCATATTCTCATGAGATAAATTATTTCCCTGATAAAATAAAAGTTTGACGCTCATCGGATCATTTTC
>LBNU01026045.1:19152-30278 GCA_014162995.1 Artemisia annua
TATTCCAATTCGAGTATGAACACTCGCCACATATCACATGAATTTATTTTTCAACTCCGAGCTGGAACACTCGTCCTATTTTACATGAACTTACTATTCGTCTCCAAGTTTGGACACCCGCCTTATTTTATTTTCTTGAACCACCTATTTTACCATCATCTAGAAACCCACCAATTCATTTGGTAACAACCTCGACCTATCGCCTTAATACATATTTCTTTGAACATCTACTCTTATAACGCATCACTACTGGGTCTCACTTATCCTTCATTATCTTGAAAGGACATGTCTTTTGGGAAGCAAGACCTAGTCTACGCAGCCATGTAACGACTATTAATCTATGTAAAGTGTGATTATCTATTCGATTGTGTTCTTCATTCATGGTTTATTTTGTTTGCGTATTCTATCTGTGATGATTGTACTNTTTATGGAGTGATTAAGACCCTCTAAGTTGCTGGAAAAACACCTACCCTAACCCTAGAATCAGACTTAGGGTTTGGGGCTAAAAGTTCTCCACAAAGTTCCACACTTAATGAATGAAAAATAGAAAACTATATATAGAATTTTACACTCTGACGGCGTCAGTTTATAGGGTCTGACGCCGTCAGCCCGCCGCCATAAGGTTTCTCGGATGGCCTAGATCCACTTCTGACGCCGTCACCCTTTGTTGCCTTTTGGGCCGTCACTCTTTAAAACATAACCTGACGGCCTACACCTATTAATGCCTGATGGCGTCAGGTACAAATCTCCAAATTCTTTCTGGCCCGTCATTTGAAAATTGGTTTTCACTCTTTTGTCAATGCTTGCTGACGGCGTCACCTTGTGACTCTGACGCCGTCAGGTAGTAATTCCTGCTTCTTTTGAGACTTTGTCGTTTTCTTCACTTTTATGCTCCAAAAACGTCCAAATATGCATGTTTTCCAGAATTCCTCTCAAAAGTACCTAAAATGACAAAAGGAACGATTTAGGGCAATATTTGATCACATTTATACGAATTAGGGCTTAAATGACCCCCTAAAAGCGTAACACTTTTCGTCTCATCAATATAAACGGACTATTTTCATATAAGTATAAAACCTATTTTAAGTTAGAAACATAACACAATACTAGGGAGCTTCATGCGAGGAGTACTATGTGGATATTTCATTTTGACGAGTTTGCTGGGTTTACGATTTAAAGTGCCCTGGCTCCTCAAACGATTATTGCATATACTTCTGAATTATGATTGCCCGAGCGGTGTTATGTTATAACTAAGCCCTAATAACAACATAATACAATAGTAGGGAGCTTCATTTGAGGAGTCATATACTACTGAATTACGATGGCCCGAACGGTGTTATGTTATAGATAAAAACCCTAAGAGTAATTAGTTAAGAAAACCTAGACTAAGACTTGACATACACACACCTACACCAACCCAGGATACATGAGTGAGTTGTCTAAACCCCTACTTTAATTATCTTAAGACCCAAGTGAGTTTTCATAGCCTCACACCTTTTAAACGCTTTCTAAATGCTTTACAAACCCTGTGAGGGGGATACATGCTTTAAACCGAATACAAGTCTTTTTCTTTTGTTATTGAACGAGTAAACTATCTGCTACCACTACATAACTAAAAATTCATGAATCTAATCGTTTGGGATATTTTACCCACGTGAACGTGAATATAGTTGATAGATCTATTGGAGTTTGACAACTCCCGTTGGTATTAACATCTTTCTGGATGGTACCAATAAGTACTATATTTGAACCCACTGAAGGATTAACTTTGGCAAGTTATCCTTCCCGTCCCCTCATGGTTGGTCTGCAGACCCCATGACCCGGACTGTTAATGTGTGGTTCATGAGCTTAGTGCAATATACCTTCTATCACTAAACTTTTCCACACATAGGGTTTAAGCTGAACCCTGTGGAACTTGTACTCATACCCTAACTACTTAAACCTGTGACTCTCACTCAACGTACGTGTTGACTTTTAAGTATGTTATCCTAGGTAATTAGGCACTATAGGAACCCTGGCACGGAGAAGTACTGGACATGAGGACGTCCAGAATAGTTATCATTCATCAGTTTTGTGTCTAAACTCGTATCTTAGGGACCTCTCTTTTGGTAAAAGTATATCTTTTACTGTAAAAACTCTGATGAATAAATGAATGATAACATCTATTTCAAAAATGTCTCTTTTCGAGACGTTTTCTATATCTTGTCTTTGTTTCCATGAAGTAATACCCCAAACACTTAATCCGCTGCGATCAGTGAAAAATGGGGGTGTTACAACATCAAAGTTTATGGGTCGAAAGAACTCTTTATTTGTTGTTGGTTTAGGCATAAGCCTCATGACATGACCATTCGAGTGAGACTTACGTATATTTGATTTATAAAACGCTAAACTATTATAATTAGTTCTATAGGTCGAAAGGATTACCAATGATAATATTTTTTCAAAACTAAACATCCTAATATCCTTGTGATCATTTGTCCATACAAGTATGCTCTTTGTATGCTTACATCATGATTTCCGTATTGCTTTTCTTGTTAGTTTGATCCGTGACAATCATAACCATCAACTTGTTACTTTCTTAAACAATCAAACAACATTTGAGTACAACCAAGTCTCTTGGGATGACCTTGACTTACCAACCCTTTTACTATGACGGACGAGTATACTTGCTCGTATGTGTTCCTAGTTAACCGGTAATTCTTGTTTCTATAAATTTAAAATGTGTTGCTAGCCATGCATCAAGTTTTTGGCGCCATTGCCGGGGATTTGGCTTTGCATTCTTTTGTTAGTTTGATTGTCTTCTTGTTTGATAAATTGCTCGTTTGCTTGTTATATTGATTCCTTGCTTGATCATAATTCCGGCACCGCCGAAACAAGTTTTTGGCGCCGCTGCCGGGGATTTGGTTTTTATAACAATTCGCATTTTCAGGTTACTATCCAATCCCGAATTTTTACTATTCACTTTCACTGTTCATTTCCGAAATTTTTATTTCATATTCTCGTGAGATAAATTATTTCCATGATAAAATAAAAGTTTGACGCTCATCGGATCATTTTCGCAAAAGTTATTAAGAAACTATACGTTTGGTTTAAACGTCGTTTAAACACCCTGCGCATAACGAAAACCAACTACGCCAATTTTTCTCGCATCAGATTAATGTTTAGTACACTCATGATCAATTAGGGAATTTTTGATAATTAAGTTAAAATGTTACCAAATAGATCCTGTGCCTTACAAAACAGAAATTTGCGTTTTAAGCACTTTTACTTATCCGCAACCTTAGCCTATACCTGCACCGCATTTTCTAAGATGATTAGAAACTTTTATATTTTTGGAAAAGTCAACATATTTTTCGCTCCTCCTTTGACTAAAAATCATTCCTTGATTTTATAAATCATTCCTCGATTTTTTTGACTTACCGTTTTATGTCTAAAAGACATTAAATACCAACCGACACTAGACTAAGCCCAGCCTAGACATTATAGGCCATTTTAATTCATTATCATCATATTAGAAAAGTTACATTTTACTTTTCTCAGTTTTACGTAACTTTCGTACGTTTTACGTATTACGCGTTTTAGACCCGCGTTTCCAGTTTTAACAGGATTTAAGCAACCCCATGGAACTTACCACTCACTTTATATTTTATTATGGAGTATATTGACAAGTTTAATCATTCTTTCAAGTTTTGTATTTTTACGATACCCAGTTTTACGTTTCGTGACTTAACGACTTACAGTTAGCGATTAACGGAACCAAAACTGACTCCGTAAACTAGATAATACCAAGTTTAAACCACCTAGTTACCCCTCCTCATCCTAACCGACTCTAGGAAGAGTCTTGGAGACTCTTCATCTCTTGCTTTCATTAGATCATTACACCTTGCAACTTAGGCTCCAAGTTTAGCCTAATCTTGCGACACCTTGCAAAGCTTTGCATACAAGCTTGGTCTAGTCAAATATTTTGCACCTCCTTTGACTAAACCAAGGCTATAAAACCTCCCTCCCCTCCCTCTTGGTCTTTCACCACCATAAACAACACAAACTCTCTTCATTTGATCTTATACTTCAAGTATTATCTCAAGAATTCAAGCTACAAGTAAACTACATCCAATTCCTTGCAATCTTTGGTGATCCTCATGAGTTTAAATTCACTCAAGTCACCTAAGATCTCAACACAAAACCCTTCAAGATTACAAAGGTGTAGAAGGATTGCTANACAACACAAACTCTCTTCATTTGATCTTATACTTCAAGTATTATCTCAAGAATTCAAGCTACAAGTAAACTACATCCAATTCCTTGCAATCTTTGGTGATCCTCATGAGTTTAAATTCACTCAAGTCACCTAAGATCTCAACACAAAACCCTTCAAGATTACAAAGGTGTAGAAGGATTGCTAGAAGTGTGGAGAGATTGCTCAATCAAAGTCCCAGTCCTTGTTCTTAACTTCCTTTCTTTAGAAAGCCAAAAGTTGTAAGAAACCCTAACACACTCTCTTGCTCAATATCATTTACATGCTTCTCATACTTCATTTATGCTATATATGGTCTTTATATTGTGTTCATGATGTACAAAAACATTTAAAACAAGTTAAGGGAACTATATGTTAACTTTATATAAAGTAAACAAGAAAGCTAGTGACTTATGTTAGGAAAAACGACCAAAACAGAATAAACATGATATTGGGAAGTTACATACTGTTAAAGAGGGCTTTACAAGGAAAACATAGCAATTTGAATCACCCAAAATGAGTACACGAGTCAAAAGATACGGCTAAAAGAAATTAGCAAAACCAAAACGCCGAAACTGCCAAAAACAAGCTGTTAAGAGGCTCCTTTTTAAACGAGGTCCTTCTGGTCCATTTCATCAAAAAGTTAAAACACAAAAGTTGTCCGGAATGATGTTTTACAGCTACATCTAGGAAAGTCGGCTTGAAAACACTTAAAACATACCATTTTCCTTCAAAAACTGAAACAGCCCTATATATAGTCTCACGACTATACACTTTGTCATGACTAAAGGCAAACCAAGAGGCCTAATGGCCTTAGGCCGAGACCATAGCCACGGCTAAGGCCAAGGCTGAGTCTCAAGACCATGGTAGCCAAGACCAAAACTACGGCAAGGCCAAGGCTAAGACCTTAAAGCTTTCTAAACCGAAATCATTAACTAAAGTTTTAGTCTTAACAAAACAAAACAATTTGGATCTACTCCATCGATAGACCATGAGATTTTTCGAGTAATATCACATCCATACTAGACTTAATAAACTTATAAAGATAACAATCTTGATTCAAAATAAACTTTCATAAGTTTATTCGACCTTCGGACATGTAACTTTTTATGACCGAAAACATATATTTTCCATCAAACACTACAATACTAGGGAACTTCATGTGAGGGGTTTCATTTGGGAAAACGGATCGACGAGTTGTTGGATTTACGAATTAAAGTGTCCTAGCTCCTCGAACGTTCACTACATGACCTCTGAATTATGATGGCCCGAACGGTAGTACAAGATATAAACTAAGCATGTTTCATAAACCGTTTTTATATAACGACATACACAACCTATCAAAGTACTACATCATGAACAATATAGGGACATATATAGGCTCGTTTATGTTTTCTTAGACATTATTCCAAACCTAAGTTGCAACAATTATTCTAGGTTGCTCGTAGAAGTTCTCACGGAATATCCATCATTCTCATTATACATTTGATATCATCCAACTCACGGTGAGTTCATAGCCCCACTTTCTATTACTTAATTGTTTTACAAACCCTAGGGGGGAATACATGCTATTATTTTCAACCGAACACAATGCCTTTAAATTGTATGATTATCCAATTGTTTTATTGTCACTAAGTACCATTGCTGTCAAACATAAGTCCCTTATCATGAACCAGTTAATCACTAGCTTTAGTGAGCACGAATATTGTGAATAGATCTATTGGGATTGACGAATCCCGTTTGTATTGGCCTTGTATGTTCAATCAAACGCATTATATTTGAATATGGTATACTGACAGAATATGTACCGGGCACAAATCCGCAAATTGATTTTGGTAACCCGTTAACGTTTTGGTTGCATGAGCTTAGTGTAATAAATACCAGACAATGTTCAACGCTATGGAGTGTATAACAACGTAACCCATACACAGAATAAGGATTCAAATTCCTTGATGTGGACCTCATTTTTAAAACAACGATTCTTGAGAAAAGATAGAAAACTACTTAGCGTCTTAATTTGGTATCTTTATCGGAATAAAAAATTATCGAAACGAGAAACTATGAAGAAATTCATTTCTCAACAAAATAAAATAAATAGAGGAAAATAGGAAAATGGGAGTAAGAGGTTATTACACAAGTAACTTCCATGGGTAGTGTTAGCATCTAACTTGTAAGTAAGCTGTGATCTCGTTTTTACGCTTAGCTTGGGAACTTGTGAAAAATCAGGGACGATGAATTCTATCCGTATGGACACTTTTCTATGAGCTGTGTTTCTTACTCTGTGACCCTAAACGTTATTGAAAAATGATGAATGTCAACATCCCGTCACAAGAATAAAGTGAGAAAAATACAAAAATAGTAGTGTAAAGTTAGTGCATGGAATAAAATGGATAAACGGGGCGTTTTCGGGAATAAATGATTTTGTAATCTCTTTTGAACATTTTGCTACTTTTCAACGTTAGTAAAAAGAGTTATGAAATTATTTATCTCAAGAGCGTGAATTAATTACATTGCGTGAGGACACAGCAACACCTTAGTCTGGGGGATTTTGGTGTGTGCTTATTCACACACCTTTTCTTTGCCAAATTAAGACCAAAACAGATAAAAACTAACCATAAATGCCAAAGATATTGTGTTTTTGTGTTTGCGATCGTCCAGGAATAGATATTTCAGAAACGGGCATGAAATATGCCAAAAAAGGACAAAAACGAGCACGAGATTGGAAAACGTGTCAAAAGCCAAAGCCGGGGAAGCAAATTACCATTTTGGGAGCTCATATTGTCAAAATGTACCTTGGGGAATCACATGATGCCAGAAATAGTCCTTGGAACAAAGTTTGCAACATTTGGTAGAAATGGTCCCTCAACTTTGCAAATTGGCAGAAATGACCCCTGGTGGTTTAATTTAGGAAAATCAACATTCAAGGTCCTTTAGGAATCTTAATTTGACAATTATGACCCTTGGATTATACTTTCGGGTTTTCACAGAACTAGCCCTTCAAAAAAATCAGAAAATGACATTTTTGGTCCTTGTTATTTAACTAGCCTAAACCAAATGGATCTTAGTTATTTACATAAACCCAAAAACAAAACCCAACAACCCACTGGCCCAATCCCACCCCCTGGTTATATAACCAGGGTCAACAAAACTCAAACACAGGGCAACCCTTCTTCTTCCTCCTTTGTTGCCCGCCAAAACCAGTCAAAACAAACCCCCTGCCATCTCCCAACATCTTTGTCCCCCTCCTCCACTCCACAAGTAAACCCCACTTGCTGAATAACCTCACTCCAGGGCATCAATTCAAGACTTGCTATGGGTGCCAAAAAGGATTTAAGGACTGAGATCATCCCACAACCAACCCAAAGGCTGGGATTTGTCCAAGAAAGCACAAGTACTGTTTCTGAGCTGCTTACACACACAGAACAAGTAAAAAGGAGAGAGAAGCCTTGTGTGCCTATCTTAGTATAAATAGGTTCCTTTGTAAGCCCTTTGAGGCATGCTAATTTTTATGTAGGATTTTAACTTAGTTAACTAGTTTTTAAATTGTAATCTCTTCTCAGTTTTAATTCAAGTATTCCAGTTTTCAGACTCCAAGTTGTTATTCTATTTTCAGTTTCAAAAGTTAATTTTAAGTTTTCTTAGCAAGTTCTTATTCAAGTTTTTTTTGTCATTTCAAATTGTTTCATAANCAGGATCAAATAAATACCTTAGCATGACAATGTGGAAAGCTTTTTGGAATTTGCCAGTAATGGAATGGCAAGATGGACTTTACCAGCTTATTCTCTGAATAAGCTGGAGCTTGTAGCAGTTCAAGGCACCCTAGTTTAGCTAGTGGTTGAGGTTTCAAGCTCTTGATTTCTAAATTATCGGTTTTGGTTCAATTATTGCATAACTTGTTCTTGTTAGTTTCTCTTGTTAGTTGTTGTTTGTTCTAGCTTTTTCATGTTTATGTTAGCTTAAAATCAGTTAAATCTCAGTCTCATGGCTTGAATTTTTGAATTGGTCCTTTAAAAAACTCCCTAGCAGTCTCTAAAAGGGTGTTTGGATTTGTGTGGTTCATTGCCCATTTATGGTTTTTAGTAGTTAAAAGATGCTCAGATATCATTCTTAGGGTCATATTAGAGTAGTCAAACCTTACATAGGTAAGTTTTCAAGTAAAAAGTCAAACTCTCCTTTAAATTTTTTTAAGCAGCTTAACTGTTTGGAATTTAGGGTGCTAGATCATAACAGTTGGTATAGAACTTGCTTATCTTGCTTAATCTAGCTTTAATATAGCTTAGTATAACTACATTAGTCATCTAGGATCTTTTAAACTTCAATTTAGTCAAAGGTTTCAAAAATAGAAAATCAAAATTTTTCATGAACTGAAAAATGGATCAAGACTCCAGATCAGTTCTAGCCCTCATGGGTCAGTGGAATTAAATAAAAATTTGTGATTTGTAATCTCTGGTGGCTTGTCTTTCAAGATCAAAAATAATTTTGCACTTTGAAATCCATTTGGTAACTTGAATTTGATTCCAAAGTAGACTGGTTGGCAACCCAATTGCCCTACACCCAGTATTTACAGTTTGACCCATTTCTCAATCAACCATTGCTTGCTAAATTCTTGACCATTTTCCTGGAAGATTGTTGTTTTGGGAAGCCTGTTGGACTGTCTTGTTGCATGTGTAGCTTGTTTCCCCTGTATTGCTTATTTTCTAGCTTATTTTTGCTTCCAAAACTGCCCCACCTTTGGCCTGTTTATACTGATGCACCAGTACCAACCCTGAGCTTGTTTGATCTCTTGTATCTGATTGATCTTAGCTATTTGAATTGTTGTTATCAGTTGTTAGTGATTGTTTGAGATTCTATTTGTTAGCTTGTACCTTTGTTTTAGCTTATGTGTTTAGTTGGTTAGCTTTTAGCTTATTTAAAAACTCAATTTTGCTTGAACATCCAAATTGTTGGAGTTTAAAGCTTTGCATAAGCTTGTTTCAAGCTCCTCAGCAAAAAGTCATTCACAAAAGTTATTCATTTGGTTGGTTAAGTAAGTTTGCAAAAAGAAAAATTGTAAAGAAAAATGTTTTTGCAAAAAGCCAAGAGGCAGGTTCGAGCCTGAGACCTCTTGGCTTCACACAGACACAACACAACATACCACAACCAACTGCCCTTGGGTCTGGTCTCAGTAACATGTTGCAACATTTAATATAAGCTCCTTGTTTGCTTGATTTGCTTAAATAAGCCTTTGCAGCTTATTAAGCTTATTTGCTGCTTGTTATTGTACTGTGCCCCCACCCTTTTTAGTTTTCTTAGGTTCATATTAACTTGTAATATTTATTAAAAAAGTTTTAAAATCTTTAGAATAGTTTTGGTAATTATTAGAATTTAATTAGCAATAAATAGTTTTTAAATCATAATAAATAGAATTTTAATTGAAATTTTATTTTTTTTTTCTAAAAATTTCTTTTGTCATCTAGTTCGTAGGAAAATTATTAGTGAGCCCATAGGGTTAGTGTAGCTTTAAACTCACTTTTATTTTTGCGTGTTGACGTTAATTTTAATTAAAACGCGTGTTGTTAGTTTTAAATACTTTCTAGATCTTCGTTGCTTTGCGTAATTGCTCCATAATACCAAACAATCTCTCAACATCCTTACAAGCATTTTAATCATGAATCTTACATGATATTAGCTCATTCACACCTCGAAAACTATTTATTATGATGATTCATGATTAAAAACATGATAATTCGATGCAAGGTATTCTTCTACATCGAAAACTATAAATATAAATATGTAATACTATTTATTATGATGATTTTTAAAACATGTTTTATGATGATTTATAAATATAAATATAAAACATGTATTATGATGATTTATAAATATAAATATGTTATATACAATGTCTTTGTACACCAGTTTTCGATGTAGAAGAATACCTTGCATCGAATTATCATGTTTTTGGTTTTTTTCAGCATTAGAAATCCGCAACAAATGCCTTTGTCGCCGCATTTTTTATTTTGTTTGTTTATATCGTTCGCATGCTTATAGAGGAATGAAAAATTTTGTATATATACTGCAAAATTAGGGTACGAATATTGAGGATCGTGCTTATCAAAAAGAGTTTGAAAGGTTTTAAAATATATCACAAAATCGTTTCTAAACTTATCTCCTAATAAATCACTGAATATCCATTATAAATTAAGAAACATAACACGTAATTAAATGCTTTGGATACACGTTTATTATTAAATGATACGTACCTAATTAAATAATACGTACATAATTAAATGATTTGGTAATATATTAGGTTAAAATTCTGTAAACCGTAATTAGTTCATAATTAAATGATACGTACAATATTATTTTTTTTTAACCATGAATAAAATTCTAAAAAACGATTATTAGATGCCTTTAAAAAAAACAATTAGATGCCTTTAAAAAAACAATTAGATGCCTTTATAGATAATAAGTTGCAAAATAAATTCCAAACATTGTGTTTGTGCAGTGGTTAAATGATATGAAGCACTTATTCACAACCCATGTTCGAATCCAATATCATGCATTTTTTGGACAAATTAATCACGCAAAATTTCTGGCTAAATTAAATCCGGCATGATACATAATTTAAATAAATGATAAAATGTATTTGCAAAATCCTGGGCAACTTAAAATTTGAAACAATTCAAAATTTAAATAAATGGTAAAATGTTGCTTACGTGGCATGCTTATGTGGCATGTTGCTTAGGTGGCGTCCAGTGGCGTTAAGGTGGCCTTTTGGATGCATATGTGGCATTGATGACGTCATGTACATCCTGTTTTATATATATATATATATATATATATATATATATATATATATATATATATATATATATATATATATATATATATATATATATATATATATATA
>LBNU01026046.1:0-18641 GCA_014162995.1 Artemisia annua
AATTGTTAATTGTTGGATCCTTTTTTTTTGTTTTCACATATCGAAATTTCAGGAATAAATTGTTTAAATTCAAATTAAGGATATGAACATAATTTGGGAAATTTTTAGCCACACTTTATGTTCATGCCTTCCCGTTTTTACAAAGATGTATGGTGCAAGAGGGTTATAATTTTGAAACAGCTCTAGATATGGTATATACTAATATGATGATAAGCTCAATACGCTGAATGCGGTTCAAACGTTCAACTCACAGCATTGTAATCTAACTTTAATCTATGATTGTATACTTTCTAAAAAACATGCATCATTTGCCCCTTAGTACACTTTGTACAACCCTTTTCAACCCACATTTAAGATCAATTGGAATTGTTCCTAAGGGCTAACTTCCTGCTACGATTGTCTTTATAATTGTGCAGTGGCTTGAAACAGAGACGTTGCTGCTGAACATTTCGTGATCGGGGCCATGTGATATGGGGCGCAAGAAAGAATATCCTTTTATTATCTAAAGTTAAACTATTAATATATTTTCTTGTAGATATTCATGGTTCGTTTCAAGGTATTTTGATAAAAGAGATCATCACACATAATAATTAATAAACAAGGATAATGATAATAATACAATAAGGCCAGAACATGGGTACTAAGTTGCTGAGGGCAGGAGAACTTAGGTTACATGTTTTATGTAATATACGTAACACAATGTGTAGTCAATGAGAACATGTTTACCCACGTTGAAAATTCTCAATGAATATTTATTATAAAGATTGATGAAAGCATGTTGTACAGATGAAAATAAACAATCCTCTTTACGAACTTTTAAGTATTACAAAGCCATAAATCTTTGATTTAAGAAAGTTACGACTCTGGAAAAAGTATCTCCCCCAAAGCAAAGTAAAATACAAATACAGCGCAATGTGGAAAAAATACACTGCCATCTTTAGTTCGTCAAGATGGCATTGCCATGTACGAAAACTATCTGCCAACAGACTGGAAAGTAGTATGTTTGTTGTCATCATTTCTGTTTCTTGCATCATCCATTTTCCTTTTATTTTTCTCGTCGGTTCAATCTGCTTTCTGCCCTTCTTCTTGCACGCGACCGGGCTACTGTACAAGTGGCGGCCCTGCGGATTCCAGACTATTTTACAACCTGGCTGATTGCCTATGTTCGTCTTATGTTCCCGCAGTAGTGTCTACTACTTTGCAGGGCTGTGCTGTAGAAGGGCTTGTAAGTTTATGTATCAGATCTTTTTGAACCCCCATGGTTTTTTTTTTTAAAATAGTTTCTCTTATCATTGCCATCGCGTTTCCTCTAGCAAAAAGTAGTATCTGTGGTGTAGAGATGTTTTAAACCTGCCACAAATTAATTAATTTCTAGTCCAGCCTTTTGTTTGCAACTGTCTTTCGAGTCAACTGTCCGATATCCGTGCATGTTCTTAAGTTAATGTCGCCTTTTATGATTGTTTCAAAAGGCTTGGGGTAAAAATCTATTCGCACGAATTAAAGCTTGGTTTATTTATTTACTTAGTCTATGAGCATGCTCTAGAGAATGATAATCTTTTAGCCGTCCGCATAAAGGATTCCATACCTTGTGTAAAAGATTGACCATTATGTAACGAATTAGATTTATAAGTTTGTTCAACAGCCTGCAAACTGAGTTGTATAATAAGCAATTTAGCTTATCTGGGGCTTAAGAAATTTTGATGCAATTTGTTTATTTGGCAGTCGATTTTTTGAGAGCAGATTAATATAAGGTATCATGTCTTGTTATGAGGAAATTAGTTAAAACATGGGAGTTCGGGCTCTCGAAAATGACAATGTAAGTAGTTAAACTGTTTAAGTAGTTTAAGTAGTAATTAACTGTTTCTAAATGTTGTTTTTATTTGACTAGATTGGTGTGATAGCAATGAGTACACGGGGTGCGGATCTTCGACGATATAGCGAGAAGAATGGGCAATTTATGTGTGCGAATTTCATTTTTAGGAGAAATCGTACATTAGTAGTAAACTTTAACTTAATTGTTATGTAATGAATGTTATGTAATGAATTGGTAACGCATGGTTTTGCATATATATGAAATGCGTTATTTTGTACAATTATCAGGTATTATTATCACTATTAATAATTCTATATAATTATAATCAGGTTTTTAAAAACAAATAAAAAAAAATAAAAAAAAATGATTTTAAGGTAAGACTTCGCAAAAAACATATGTAAAAGAAAAGTGTGTCATAAAAGTTTGCCAAAAACTCCAAAATGATTTATAAGGTAATGACACGCAAAAGGGGTCATAAGTGGAGTCATAGAAGGATGACACACAAATGCGTGTCAAATGAAATTTATGACGGTACTTACTTGGACTCGCATTTGCGCAGTCATAAGACCTCTTCTTGACACGCAATGCGAGTCAAGAATAGACCTTTTTCTGGTAGTGAATTCCACACTCGGCTACTTCTACTCATGAATCACTATAAAAATTCAACAAAAGTATTAATTTCATGGTTACATGACTTCCTTGTAACTTAAAACCGCAAAAAGTCTAGCAACTACTATATTGGTTCTGCTCTAACATGGCCCGGCTCTAAAAATTATCAAAGACAACATACTAAGCTTTGCAAGTCCAAGTCCAAAATGGTGATGATTTGAATATTTCAAGTAAGATACCAAACGTGAACAAAATATTTGCCCCAACACATTTGAGTTGTTTCCATAAATAGATATATGGCAAATCAAAAACCGTCTCAACGCTTGACCCATTGGAAGCTCTTTCTTGCTTTCGCCTTTCCAGGTTTCTTCCGCTCCACAATTCTCGAGTCTCTTGTCAAGAAACCAGCTGCCAAAAACACAAATTACATGTTACGATACAAGTTCAAGTATGAATGAGCTACATAACCCTGGAACTTTGGCCATAGGATGAAACAATAACCTCCAAATGTGACCTAACGAGTAGGACTTGAGATAAAATTAATATATAGAAAAAAAAACAGCAAACCGATACGATGGTTGAACGGGTGAAATGTCCCCAAAGTGCTACTTTTATTGAATAAAACCTACTAAATCAATCTTTATTCACATAATCAGTTGCAGGTCCAAATGGGATGGGGTGGTACATCTGGCATGGAACAATACATATAAGATCCTCATATGACCTCGTACAACCCAATCACACGTTTATGAAACAATGCCTTTCACATGGATATATGTCTTGATTCTTTCCATAAAGATGCATTGTTTCTGTAAATTCTATTTATTAGTAACATGTGACAAATATGACATGTGCAACTCAGTTGCACATGTCATATTTGTCACATGTTACTAATAAATAGAATTTACAGCAACTGTCATAATATTTCCTCTATAAATTACACCATGTCAACTTTTTGCCTTTGGTAACTGAGAAATACTCCGTCAATTACACACACATTGCAACAAAGTTGAACACAATATTTTATATAACTGACAGTTTAACGATTAACTAAATATCTTGTATATCTACAATGGTAACAATACAGTAAAACTTGTGAGTCCAAATGAATATCCTTAATTCTTTGTAACAATGATATTAGATGAGAAATTTTAGATTAAGGTTCCTCTAGAACAGGAAGGGGTAAAAACTTTATGTCAATTCGGGTTTCAATTTATCTCCAAAGGCTTTAGCAGCACATTTTCCAGAGTTGGTTAGAATGAAAACAGGTCAGACGCGTTTTCAAGTGCTAAAACCTCCTAAATCGCTTTATTACATAGTAAAAGAATTGGAATATTATTTTAATATTAGGGTAGTAGCTACAATCTTACCTAATACATTGATTATCTACGAAACGGGAAAACGACAAAATAACCATTAATTGGTCGACTCAGCTATGTCTGGAACTGTTATAAACGACTCATTTTGACCTGTTACACAGCCCACCTAACCTGTTAAAAAGGACTCATACCAAGACACCAAGTGGTCCTTCTATCTCATAAAATCTGTAATGATCAACTTTCGAAAGCACAAGTGACCCATTTTGTTAAGCAACTATAGAAACAAACTAAAGGAACCATGTGGACTCTTATCAATAACTCGAGTTTCAAGCATATGCCCTGTTTTGTAGTGCCCTACTCATACCAAGACGAATTGCGCCTATTTGACCTGTTTCATGCACTTATCAAGTTTAGATTGGTGTCCCAAACAATTGAAAGAACAAAAAATAATAATACCATAAACAAAACGAGTTACAACTAACATCATAAATAATGTAAATTTAATGCTTCAAACCTGATACACCGCCGCCTTTGATAGTACAATTAACATCCAGAAGACCCAATGTTTTTGTCTCGGTGAGAGGGCGAAGAAGAGCAGCTCGTAGATCAAGCTTCGGGAAATAGACATCGAACTGGTTGTCATTTATGAGAAATTTACCCTCACCAGGTTCAATCCAGACACGGGCAATATTGTAACACCCCAACCCGGGAAGGGCTAAAGTGTAACATTATAGAGTCAAATCAGAACACAAGCGAAACGGAGATACATTTCCAATACAAGGTTTATAAAGGTTACAAAGAAAAACTAAACAAAATCCAAGATACAAAAGAGCAACAACGATTAACTAAGCTCCAGTACAATATACTAAGCCCAACGTCAAATACTTCTAATCATCTCTAAGTCCAGCCAGTAGCTAATCAGGGTGAACTCTTCTAAGCCCAAAATAAGATCTCTCATCCATAAACCCAGCTTCCTACTAATCTGCCGCATGAGAAAAGAAATGCGGCTGAGCTTACAAAGCTCAGTGAACAGATATATACAAGTAACAAAGCAAAAACAGAGAAACGATACGAATGAGATACAATGAATAGAGTCAAAAGAACCATAATAAGTACAAGGTAAAGGAGTAGGATATAAGGTCAAGGTATAAGGTGAGTGTAGGTGTCAGTATATTTACCCCAGGCCAAAAAAATATCCAAACAAACCATACCATAATCCATGTATTCGGATGGGGAGTCATCGGAATACCAAATGTAGTAAGAGGGGAGTCCTCAAGTAATTCATGGAGTAGCTAGCTCCCAAAATGTGAGGGGCTGCATGCACGCATGCCCAGTCACCAAACAAATATATATAAGTCCAAATCCATGTCTTCATCATAATGGCCATAGCCCAAACAAATATCAAACAAACAAAACTAGGATGCATCCATACGACCCTGCAAACAAATCATAATCATAGCAGTAGTCGATAACAAATCAGGGACGGTGGGGGACATCTCTCCGGCCCCACTAGAGTACATAACATTGGTGCATCAATGCTATGGTTGTGGCTACTCCACAACAAGTAACACCTGGGTAAATACTGAAGGGTCATGTAGTCAAGGTTAAATCAAATATAAGTGCCAAGTCATAATCAAAGGTTCAAAGTCAAAGGTTCAATATCAAAGGTTCAGTATCAAAGGTTCAATATCAAGGTTCAGTATCAAAGGATCGATATCAAAGGATCAATGTCAAAGGATCTATATCGAAAGATCAATCAAAGATGTAATGTCAACGGGTCAAAATGGAAATGTCAAAGCCAAGGTTCCTGATGCGTGGTTTTGTGACCTTACAACAGGTTTTACCTCTCGAGGGATCTCAAGAGGCTTACAACCCCACCAGGCAGTGTACCTGACCGATGTAGTATAAGATAGTGGTAAGTACGGGGGATTGATCTTCTCTCACAGGGAATAGTGTTTGTTAGGACAGAAAAACTACTCTAATAGGTCTAAGGTGAATGAAGATTCTTTTTGTATTTTTATATTTTTAGGAAAGCAAGTAAAATCTCGGTTTTGAAGGAGTGGGCGGAATTAGTTGCTAGTCAACTAACCCAAGATAACTACAATTGCAAATAAAATAAAATATCTAAACTATTCGCTGGGTTTGTGAAAAGCAATATGGGAGAAAAGTGTGTTTTACTTAGACTCTTATTAGCTCCGCTAACTAATTATATTACCGGTCTAATTGATATGTACTGTTACTTGTGTGGATGAAGGGTGTCATGTCCTAATAACTCCATGGAGTGGCAATAAATCATCTCTCCAATTCTAATGAAGCCTCTTATCTCCTCCTATTGGCCAGCACGGCTAGGGATTGTAAACAGTGGCTCATGCGTTAAATACTAGCGCTTAATAGGCCTAGTATGCCTTGCTACATGTTCCCAAGAACGTTTAATGCACGTTAACCATATAAGGAGGGTTGGCAGTTTCTTGAGCCTAACATTGATGGACAATCTCCAACAAAGCGACAACACCATCAATTTAAC
Source organism: Artemisia annua (assembly GCA_014162995.1). Taxonomy (NCBI): domain Eukaryota; kingdom Viridiplantae; phylum Streptophyta; class Magnoliopsida; order Asterales; family Asteraceae; genus Artemisia; species Artemisia annua. The sequence continues at coordinate 6,266 of LBNU01026046.1, forward strand.
GCAATAATTAATAGTATAAGTTTCATTAGTATCTAAGCAAACACAAAGGAAGAATTTAGCTAAAAACCATGTTAATTATAAGACAAGCAATAAGAGATAACAAGCACATGAATTTGATTGGAATTGAAAGTGAAGACTATCTTTAATTAAGTGCATGAGGGTTCCCAAGGGTTGGAAACCCTAAAAGTAGCAGAAAATTCGTCCTAGGGTTTGGTGCCAAAAAGTTCTCCCCGCACAAAGTTCGGCAGCAGCTTAATGAAGTGGAAAAATAGAAACCTATATATAATTCTTACACTCTGACGGCGTCAGGTTATAGAGGCTGACGCCGTCAGCTCGCCGCCATTAGGTTTCTCGGATGGCCTAGATCCACTTCTGACGCCGTCACTCTCTATTCCTCTCTGGGCCGTCACTCTTTAACTCATAACCTGACGGCCTACAACTTCTAACACCTGACGGCGTCAGGTGTTAATTTCCAAAATCTTTCTGGCCCATCATTTGATAATTGGTTTCCGCTCTTTTGTCAAGGCTTGAAGACGGCGTCACCTTGTGACTGACGCCGTCAGGTTGTAATTTCTGCTTCTTTTGAGACTTTGTCGTTTTCTCCACTTTTATGCTCCAAAAACGTCCAAATATGCATGTTTTCCAGAATCCCTCTCAAAAGTACCTAAAATGACAAAAGGAACGATTTAGGGCAATATTTGATCACATTTATACGAATTAAGGCTTAAATGACCCATTGAAAGCGTAACACTTTTTGTCTCATCAGTTCCAATCCACAAGGTTCACTATTCCAAGTTCCTAAAATCCCGTAGTCCATGATCAAAGGGTCACAAATGAAAGTTTAAAGCAAAAGTTCAATTTAGCAGGTTTTCATCACTTGTTTAAAAAGGTTCGTAGTAATATCCCATTCAAAAGGTTTAATACAAAGGTTCATTTAGAAAAGATCTTCCAAAAGATATCACCTATAAAAGTGATTCTTTAATGAAGGTTCTCATAAAATATTTTTTAAAAGTGATCTTTATGAATTTATAAAATCCCATATAAAAGTAGTCTTAAAATCATATTAAAAGTGTCGTTATAAAATAGTTTATCCTTTAAATATTTCCATGTCATAATTAAGAAAAGACATTTCACCTCCCGTTATAATATCTCAAAAGAACATTCGAAGTCTCACAAGGGTTTCACCTCCCGTTACAATATCCCAAAGAATATTCAAAGTCTCACAAAGGTTCAAAGGTTAAAGTCACAAAAGGTTATCGAACGGATCATAAGAGTCCAAACGAATAACAATAGGATTACAAATACTGGTGAAACACATCAATCATAGAGCCAAGTACGAAGGATCATAACCAAGACCAAACGGAAGTCATAACACGATAATCAAGTCAAAGACAAAGTCAAGAGAAAGAAATTGTGCACTCTTACTAAAAGAGTACGGAATATCTGTACCTTCGCCGAATCAAACAAAACCAAGATCAAACGAAAGAAGAAAGATCCCTCCCGCTTCACCGGACCTAGAAGAAAGTGAATAACGAATTATGAAGAGTTCAAATTATAAAGTTACCTCTTTTAGTTATCTTTCCATTTTTAGTAACTTTCCTTTTATAGCAGCTTTCCAAAAATAGTAACTTTTCAAGAATAGTAAGTTTTCCGTTTTAGTAATTTAATACTTTAAGGTTATAATTGACAATTTATAATATTCAAGGGTTAGAATGACAATTATAATAGTTTAAGGTTAATTATGTCAATTATCAAAATTTAATATTACAAAGTCAAATACGGTTATTTTAACGTTCATTTTATAAGTTATTTTAAGATAACAATTTTGGACCCCGTCGTTATAATTTTATATAAATTTATTAATGTACCCGCAATATTAATATTTATGCTGCGACGACCCAAGATTTTATTAAATCATGTAAGACTCGTTTATAACCCGACACATATACCTCCATTGACACGAATATAAAACATACATTTATATATACATGTACACCGACCATATATATATAGACATATACATGCATAAACCATATTTACTCTTCACAAATTCTTAAATAGTATGCATGCATGAAATTCCTTCGTATAACAGAGTTATGGCCGAAATCGAATCGCACTCTTTTAATATAATTTTCGAATCAAAACTAAGCCGAATATCAAAACATAAACCACATGCCTCATTTAAAATCTTAGCTCGTATAGTATTTAGATTAACATGATATAGACCAAATGAAAGTTATAACAATCATACCATATGTATTAGTCGACTCAAACAGATTAGGATCGATTTGGTTAGAGATTAACATTCATGGATGGTGGGGATGAGTCCCTTGGTATGTGAGGAATCTTTGGTTTCTGAAATAACTCGATTCTTACAATATAGTTTTTATATTCTTGTTAATGTCCATAATACTTAGGTTAAAATATATTGTGATGTCTTACATTATTATTCATCTTTTCGTAAATTCAAAATTAGAGGGGTAGTTTGGGTATTTTATATGTTTAAGAATTTCGGGTTTTACAAATATTCCATTTCCTTTTTCTAGTCTCATAAGCCCTACCCTGACTATCAACTTGTCTAATGCGTGCATTGACAATTTCCTCTTGCTTCTGCCGCTCTATGTCAGCTCTTGTGGACTTACGGGTGTTCTTTTCATAACGCATATTCTCAAGGCAAATGATATTGCCACATAGCAAATTACTACATACACATAAATATCATGCATAAGGACAAAAAATATTTTGTCCTTATGCATAATATTTATGTGTATGTAGTAATTTGCTATGTGGAATATCAACCCCCTATTCTCAATTGTGCTTAGTGGGGGCAATCCTGGAACATCGTCTTAGTCCTTGAGGGCCATTAAACTGTCAAGCATTGAAAGATGAGCTTAACAATGAGCAAAAACAACGTTTAGGAACTTGTTGAATTACCAAAGGGTGCAAAACCCGTTGGATGCAAGTGGGTCTTTAAGACCAAACTTGACCCAAATAGAAATGTTGGAGCAATTAAGTCGCCAAATGCATGATATGGGCCTGTGGTCAAGCATTATGATTAAACATCTTTCATGAGAGTAAGCACATGTAAAAAATAGTTAAAGAGCACTATACCACGCATACAAGGTCAAAAACCCCAAAAGCAGCGGGTATATATGACAGTCTAGAGGGTGACAGTCATGCCCTATTATGCTTGACATTACAAGTCTCTTTTATACCGAATGCATCCATCTACAGGATCGTTAGACTACGCCCACCATTTCATTTTAAAACCAACTAATCAACAAACTGCACTAAGCACCATTAACATGACATTTGCGGCAGAAGCAAGAATGTCAGTTATGTGCTCGTGTGCAGAGTCAAGAATGTTGTCTGCACTGAGTTTTTGGTTCTGCAAATGTTATTTCGTCTGCAAGTTCAGAAGTCAGCTATGCCAGTGACATTCCTATGTGGTTTGGCTTATTTATTGAAGGGCAGTGGCCTTAATTTGGTCTATGTCCCACTTGCATTTTGTTTGGTCTCATATGGGTCTGCAACTTAGTGACAATGTTTGGTTTTAGGTATTTCTTTGCTTTGTAACATGCTTGTATCTGTATAGTTTTAGTTTGTTATTGTCCTCCTTTTTGGGTCCCTTCTTAATCTAATTGGCTTGATTAGTTAAGGGGATGCCGTGTTTTGTATTTTGTCTTTTGTTTGGTTTTTTATAAATTGTTGCCTTTAAAAAAAACATGACATGGTCCTCTATATTAGTAGTAATTAATGATATATACAATCAATATTTAAACATTCCAATTAACATCAATTGTGTAAAACCACACAAGCAGTAATCAAATTTCACTTGCAAGCAATTCAAAAACCCATAAACCTCATCAGATAAAATCGTCTCTTAGCTTCCAAGTTCACCCGTGCACACTTGTTATTCATTTTTAACCTTACTTGAAAAGCTATTAGATTTGTCAAGACTTGTTTGGAGTTCCAAAAACCATGATCCAAATACTTGCCCCAAATAACGATGATGTTGTTCGATACTTGTTCGGATTCGATACTTTGTTCTTCTTCCCTTAATGATGATTTGTTGTTGTTATTGTTTTCACTGGAGAAATAACGATGACCCTTGATGATTGTGCTACCAGGGTTTTGGTTTTCAGATCGAGATGATGATGAAACTGTGGACTCCTCTTCGAACCCCCTGAAAACCCATCTTTTTAACCTTTTTAAAACTTTTTGACTCTTGACCTCCTTTTGAACCTTATTGCCAAATTTAAAAAAGAATCTTTTCGGCTTAGAAGACCTCCAAATCAATAACCTTACCAGAAAAACTTAACACGCAGGCCCGCACACTGGCACCTAACATCTTTCCTTGTTTAACAAACGATAATAAACAATGAAAAATGATTCTTATGCCTAATTAGCAAGTTTACTTGTATGCTTAATAATTTAATTTGTGGATTTGAAAAAGTGAATGGTGAAAGTATAATACAATAGTACAAGTAATTTATGCATTAGGCCTGTATGTAGGCATGAATTGTAAGGTTTAAATAGCATTACTCATAAACAATGACCAATTACATTAAATAAATAAATAAAAATAAAATAAATTACACCCCAAATTCCCGTAGACTCAATTAACCAATTTCATTTTCTTTTATCAAAACAAAAAAACTCACTTTTATCATTTAAAAAAAATAATATCTCACAAACCGTTAATCGTTACACGAAAAGAATCATACAATCACGACGAGAATTATACCTTTCAATACATTAATTATCTTTCAGCGAAATTTTTTTTGCTTTTTTTGTGAGTGTTGAAAAATACTTTACGTCTGAAGAAATCACATGTGATTGATGCGTGGTTTTGCAACCTTACAACAGGTTTTACCTCTCGAGGGATCTCAAGAGGCTTACAACCCCACCAGGCAGTGTACCTGACCGATGTAGTATAGGATAGTGGTAAGTACGGGGGATTGATCGTTCTCTCACAGGGAATAGTGTTCGTTAGGATAGAAAAGCTACTCTAATAGGTCTAAGGGTGGAAGGAAGATTCTTTTTGTATTTTTATATTTTTTAGAAAGCAAGTAAAATCTCGGTTTTTAGAGGAAGGGCGGAATTAGTTGCTAGTCAACTAACCCAAGTTTACTACTTATGCAAATTAAAATAAAATAAATATCTAAACTATTGTGGTTGTGAAAACAATATGGAGAAAATTGTGTTTACTTAGATTTCATTACTCCCTAACTATCTTTTACCGGTTAATTGATATGTGTGTTACTTGTGTGGATGAAGGGTGTATTCCTAATAACTCATGGAGTGGCATACATATCTCTCCAATTCTATGAGCTCTTATCTCGCCCTATGCCATGCACGGCACAACCATAGGGGTTGTAAACAGTGGCTCATGCGTTAAATACTACCTTAATAGCCTAGTATGCCTTGGCTACATGTTTCCCAAGACGTTCAAGCACGTTACCATAAAGGAGGTTGGCCAGTTTTCTTGAGCCTAACATTGATGGAACAATCATCCCAACAAACAACAACACACACCAATCAACCAATAATTAATAGTTAGGTTTCATTAGATCTAAGCAAACACTAGAGAATTTAGCTACACATGTTAATTAAAAGACAAGCAAAAGAGATAATCAACCAACACATAGACATATTGATTGAATTAAAGTGAAGACTTATCTTTAATTAAGCATGAGGGTTCCAAGGGTTGGAAACCCTAAAAAGTACAGAAAATTCGTCTTTAGGGTTTGCCCTAAAAGTTCTCCACAAAGTTCCACACTAATGAATGAAAATTAGAAAACTATATATAGATTTTACACTCTGACGGCGTCAGGTTATAAGGGCTGACGCCGTCAGCTCGCCGCCATTAGGTTTCTCGGATGGCCTAGATCCACTTCTGACGCCGTCACCTTATAAAACCTTCTGGGCCGTCACTCTTTAACTTTACTCCTGACGGCCTACTTTTCCTAACACCTGACGGCGTCAGGTGTTAAATCCAAAATTTCCTCTGGCCCGTCATTTGATAATTGGTTTCCACTCTTTTGTCAAGGCTTTCTGACGGCGTCACCTTGTGACTTCTGACGCCGTCAGGTTGTAAAATCCTGCTTCTTTAAGACTTTGTCGTTTTCTTCACTTTTATGCTCCAAAAACGTCCAAATGTGCATGTTTTCCAGAATTCCGCTCAAAAGTACCTAAAATGACAAAAGGAACGATTTAGGGCAATATTTGATCACATTTATACGAATTAGGGATTAAATGACCCCCTAAAAGCGTAACACTTTTCGTCTCATCATGATCTGTAATTTTAAAATCACATGTAATTTTATAAAATCACATATGATTTATAAAATCACATATGATTTGTGAAATAATATGTGATTTCTAACATGCAAATCCCATGTGATTTTTTCAAACGCAAATTTTAACATCAAAACAAAACTCAAAAACAAAAAATTCGTGTAAAGTATATCGAAGTGTCCGTATACTGAAAGATAAAAAAAATTCTCGTCGCGATGGTGTATTTTTTGTCACGCGACAATTTACCGTTTTCAAGATATTTTATTTTCAAAAGTGGTTGTTTTTAAGTTTGATGAAAAATGAACGATTTTTTTTCTTTCTTTTTTGTGCAAAAGGTGAATTTATATTAATAATCAAAGACAAGTTACATCAAGAAAACAAGAGCAATAGACATGCTTATTCTCTTTTATACATTCCACATAGGATTCAAGATTGAAATACATGAAACTATCTCGGACACAACTAAAAATTATCTCTGGCAACAGTGTAACACTAAAACTCATAAGTGTGCTAACAAATCCAAACACTAGCTTGCAATTTCTTAGACAGAATTGCAGCTTTCAAATTAACCTTTAAAATGCACCAAATGATCATATTTTCTTAACTACATTTCCTAACTCAATCCAGTCTCAACCCATTCAACCCACATCCACAATAGATTGAGCTGTAAATTGAGGAGGCATCATCAAGCAAAGTATAGCCCCCATTCACACTAATTGAGGGGCTATACATAACATAGCTACATTTCCTATCTTGTATCATCAACTTCCCATGAATGGCTAACAATAGAATAAAGGCTTGTCTAGGATTGAATTGAGTAAATCAAACAACCATATCCCACTCCACTTTTGGCCAGTTATATGTCACACTCCGCCGGAGACGGAAACGCGTTGTGCGATGCAATCAATACACATCACAAAAGAGATATAGTCAATACCATAATTTAAATTAAAGGAATAGTACATTATTACAATATTGTTTTAACCAACATACGCAATTGAAACATAAAGTTTTGTTTCCAAAAGATAACGTCTGATTAAATAATGACCAAACATGACACATGAAGACTCCTTATACAAATGTCTTCATGAAATATGCTTATTGACGATCACCTGAATTGCATGAGAAACGGGTCAACTATGAAAATAGTTGGTGAGTACACACGTTTTATATAATACGGAAATCATTATAAAAGAAAGTTCATATGGCAAATATCCTGTCAACTTATCCTGTTACAAATCCTGCTCATACAAGACTTGTAACGTATAAGTTCACATATATTTCCATAATAAAAGAAAGTCCAAAGTTTTTGAGAAAATGTCCACATAGTAAAGGTGATGTCAATCCATTCAGTTACAAATCCCGCCCGTACAAGACTGAGATTCACATTGCATAGAAGATAGTACATCTTATAGTCAAAGCACGCATAGTCATAATATGTCACAATAAAAGCACCATGTATATAATAAAGTATATGGCATAACCCCCTGAAATAAATAATATGCATTCCGTTGATAAGGGAACGAGAGGTTGGCCGACCTCTAATAGCGTTATCCACACTATCTACTGCTCGGTCGACAAAGGAGCCGTACGAATGGTACGTATAAATTGGAGTGCGAACGGCAAACCAATCGGGGACTAACAATGTGAATGTATGAACAGTACATCATAACAACTATTATATACAATTAAATCAAGACTCCTCCGAACAAGGGAGACTTTGCACTGCTCCGTTCAAGGGAGGCTTAAAATTTTAGTGCGTACGACACATCATAAGTTCAAAATGTATCTTAAGGGTCAAAGTCAATTTCAAAGAGTTCAAGTAAAAATATAAGTCATAAGTTCAAATATGTACTAAAAGGTCCAGAACAAGTAATAAGTTTAAATAAAAACACAAGTCATGTATTTCACCCCAAAAATATAGTAAAAAAGGTAAAAGATGGGTTGTGATTACTCACCGTAAGAGAATTAGGTATCGTCAAGCCGTGGGTGTGGTGCCGTGGGAAAAAGTTGCTGCCACGTCAGCAAAAATCTCCACGGCACCAGAAATCCAACGGCACCACATTTCAGAGGTAACCGTTGGCACCAGAAATTCTGGTGCCGTCGGCCATTTTTTTTGTTAAAAAAAACACACATTACATATAAAAAAACACACATTACATTTAAAAAAAAAATGCATAAAATTAAAAACCTAGTACATAAATATAGAAATAAAAGCCTATTCCTCGTCGGTAGGATACTTTGCCCGGATTCGAGCTTGTTGTGCTGCCACGATCCTTGCATTGACCGGATTCATCTTGCTTGTATCCAAAAAGTGTGTGGTTGTCGGGACGGGACCACATCTTCATCGACCTCTTTGTCTTTGTCTTTGTTGGTTTTCTTCGTCTTCGCCTTTGACTTTGGCTTCTTCGCCATCGTCTTGGCTCTCGATTTTTTAGAAGTCGGTGTCGAAACAACTTCTTCATCCGACTCCGTTTTATCTTCATCTTCGTCTTCGACTTTGTTAACATCAAAATACGAACCATGGTCCAAATTTGGTTGGGAAGGGATGGCTTGGCTTGTTTGTTGACTTTGTGTAAATTGATTAAATTGTTGTTGTTGTTGTTGTTGTAATTTCCATTGACTAAATAATGCTAGCTCGTCGGGATTCATAAATGGGGCTTGGAAGTTGGGAAAGTAACCGGGATTTGAAGACGATCCCGGATATTGACCGAGATTCGAAGACGACCCCGGCATTTGATTCGTCGGTTCGTTTAGCATGTTATTGATCCATGGTGAGTTTGGATTCATTTTGAATGGACTATACGTTTATGATATTATTGAGATGTTTATTTTGGCGTGAGTTCACTTGAGTCGAGACTTTGTCTCTAGCACCCATACCAAACGATACCGAACGATACCAAGCGATAACTAAAACTTTTCAAAGGACGTTTTCTTTCAGAAAATAAATGGAAATTATTCGGGGANTTTTGGGTTTAATTGGGTAATTATTTATTTATTTATTATTTTTTTTTTGAAAATCATGAAAAAACGGCATTATAGCCGTTTGTACTTGTCCTCCACATTCAAAAAATAGCCGTTTGGCTTAAACTTTCCCAAGAAAAAAGAAAAAAAAAATGCTATGGCGCTGAGCCGTTGGGACGGCGCAAGAGACGACGGCGCCACCTTCGGTACGATGCGCCGTCGTGTATTTTGGGCTGGTGGTGATGGCACCAACGATGGCACCACGATACCTCCTGCTCTAAGCAAGGGTGATAAGCAAAGTGCAAATAAAGCGGTGAATAAGCCGAGAAAGTCCTACGAGTAATCTAAAAATATACGTTGCGTCTTAGGTTTTAAAATGATAATGTAAGTATGCAAATAGATTATATCAATTATGTCATTGTACATAGCGTTTATAAGGTTTATAAGAGTTAGTTTAGTTTTTTTGACAAATTTAAAAATAGTTACAAGTACTAATTTATACGTTATCCACTGTTCGGGTTTTACGTCATTTTTATTACTCCATATAATAATGTTAGTGTAAGTAAGCACATTTATAAACCTGTGAACATCATGGGTAGTAAACTTTCTACTTGATCAAGAAAATTATAGGTGTTCAATCAACATGAAATGTTATTTGTTACAATGAGGTTAATAGTCGGTTGAAATATTTATACGTTGATCAAAGGAACTTTAGGTGATGTCATAGAATAGGCTACATCGTGAATGTTGTGGGACATTCAAGTGCATTATTTAATTGACAATTTGATAATTTAAAGTTCATGTCTAAAGAAAAAATCTATGAGACAGAATGCATGTAAAACAACATAATAAAACATAATCATTTTTTAACTCAGCACCACAATCATGCCACCTTCACTTAGGGGGAAAAAAAAAAGTGAAGTGAAGTGATCAACTTAAATCATGCGTTGCTCTGCATCAAAAATTAAAAATAAATAAATCATGCGTTGCACTTTTCATGACATAATTGTGTATGTCTTTTTCTATGTCCTATTGGTTTAAGAACCAAATAGATACATTAAAATTTAAGGTTTTATTAACAACTTGCTAACGATAGCTTTTAAGTAAATGAATCTATTACAATATCATAACTTTTGAAAAATGATTCTTACTGTTACATAATTGTATATATTAAAAAGTTTTAAAATAAGCCACAAAAGTTAGCTTACAAAATGTAAGGCCAAAAGAAAATAAAGTCGTGTTTGGCAGCAAACCGAGTAGTTTAGAGCATTTAGCGTTGATCATTTAGCATTTAGTGTTTAAAACCTGTTTGGCAACAACGTTTAGTGGTTTTACTTTGGTCAAAATGATGCCTTTTGAAATGCTCATTCAAGAAGCATTTGACATATGAACTAGCATTTGTGCATTTAAATTACTATACTATCCACCCTTTAGTTAATGTGTATTTCGATATATGTGGTCTGGTTTGTATATCAAAATTTTGTGTCTCTCATATTATTTTATATCTTTACTGTTTATAAAAGTGTATCTCTTTTTTTTAAACTTCAAACTTTAATGTTAAAACTTATATTAATGTAGTTTGCTTAAATTACCTCTAAGCACCCTTTAAACTTGACAACTTTTCAAAATCGCGGCAACTTAAATTATGGCTTTTCTTAATCAATTATAAACTTAGCAACTTTTTAAAAACACTCACTATATTAACTTTAAAAAATACACGATTTGTATTTTAAAAAAATACACGCTTTGGCACTAAAGGTCAAACTAGAACACATGCTTTGCATCAAGGGACGAACCAGAATCACTATTTCTATGATTATTTGCCACTATATGCCGTCACTTTGTTCGAGTATTCATCCAGTACCAATACAATATGTGAATTATCACTCAAAAGAAATGTATAGTGTTCGGTTTGTAATTTCTAAAAACATAAATCATTGATAATTTATTAATGTTAACAATTTATTAACTTATCATGTTTTTGTTTAATATATTTTTGAAACTGTTTTTAAAAAAGAAAAGAAAAATGAAAAGAAAAAGAAAAATCAAGTTTTATACATAATGCATAATATTTATGTAGTGTTTAAGCATATACAAATAATGACGATCTTTAAATATAAACTTTATTATTCGTATTATGATTAAATACGCTTTTACGTCATTTTACATTTTATAATTACAACTACAAGTACGTTATACCTGTATCTAGTTTCACCAAACATATTCCGATTTACTGTATAAGCCGACTTAATAAGGCTAGCCTAAAAAGTCAAACAGATAAAACTCATGGGCCTATAAATAAGGTCCGTTAAACAAACACCCCACAGAAACCAAAGAACCAAACAGAATAAAGCATCATCGATTCTATTCTATCCTAACTTCAACTTCACAAACACAGACACAAAATCAAACAAACACCAGCCATCTCTTACCGGTAATTTTCATTTCCTACGACTCTTACCCTTTTATTGTCTGTGTTTTTATTTGGGTTTTTAATCTTGGGTCTTTATTTATTTAAGAATCCCATAAGTTTTGTATATGCTTAGAAATGAATACAATCTTATCAGATTTGTTTGCAAAACCAAGATTTTATATTGTTTTAGTTTGTTTGTTATCATAAATATTACATTTTTGTGATGCTGCTAGAGAAAATGTGTACCTTTTATCATATAAGCCCACAAGTCTCAAAATAAGCCGAAAAACAAATAAGCTCATAAGATGCCACATATAATAAGCTTAAACAAACACCCCTTGAGAATAAATGTGAAATGCTACCTATTACGAGTAATAGTTGGTGAAACAATCATAGATAAATAATTCTGAAACTTTTCGTTTGAAAGTTTCCTGCGTCTTTTAGACCGGATGTAGAATGGTTGCTGTTAACGAAACGGATGAAGTTTTCCATGTTTAGGTTACCCGGGGAGGGCGAGTCTTTGACTCAGATGTACGTGGCCTAACCGAGGTATCCCCGTGACTGTTTTCCCTAGCCACCCTCAAATTTGTACATAGTGAGGTTTGAACAATATCTGTTCAAAAAAAAAAAAAAAAAAAAAAAAAAAAAAAAAAAAAAAAAAAAAAAAAAAAAAAAAAAAAAAAAAAAAAAAAAAAAAAA
>LBNU01026047.1:0-15315 GCA_014162995.1 Artemisia annua
ACCAGGTATAGAAGTATTTAGTTGATGCTTTCGATCTCTGATGTTGATGATGAACCTACTGCACAATTGACCATTATTCTTACAATTTAACAGAGCCTAAGGCTATTATCATCGTTCTGCAGTCACCATTTCACCAAATAACAATAAATGCAGACCCCGATCATATTCCTTAAAAATCATCCATTTTTCATTAAACATTATTTACTGGGAGGTGGATAATTTTACGACCCTCTTTTCAAGAATTGTCAATTGTTCCTGTTTTTAAGATAAGTACACATATGAGGGTCGATCTTTTACATTGTCTATTAGATCCAACTTAAGATTCATACGAGTATGACATTCACCGCATTGCCATTTTATAAAATTTCTTAAACTCACAGAATAGTTATAATACAGAACTAGAAAAGGACGTAACTTGACAAAAGTGTTAGATCGACTATATATACGTGCAAGGTCATTTTAAGGCTTTACATATAATCGTAGTGACTTTATAATAGTCGAATACAAGGAAATATTTTATAGACCCGTGATGTTCATAATAGTTCTATTTTTTGTGATGGTTTCATTTTTTTAAGGGCAATTACTTTCTCTTTGAGAGGAAATCTGGAAACCAACATTTTCCATTAGCAACTTTTAATTTTTGGAGCGGTTTATTGGAGCGACTTTTATTAATATCGAATGTTTACACTGTATTAATACGACAGAAAGGATCGATCGAATATTTGTAAAACTCGGAATTATCTTACATAGAACTGGCGTCAGAGTTCGGCTGAACGAATCGTCTGTTCGGCAAGCAATATGACAATATGATCTACACTTGTGAGTCCTATATTTATCCATTTCGACTTAGAATGACGTGGCACTTTTTAAAACAAAACAAAATAGGGACGAAGAGAAAAGATTTGGGAAACTGTTAACATACGCAAATATGACAGACCGTCAGCAGTGTATGGAATTGGTAGAGATAAAAGACAAAATATAATTGGTTTCGCCGTCCCACCGCACTGCACCGACACGGGGGCACCCCACGGGCGGCCGCCCCCCCCCGCCCCGGTGTTGGCTCACTACCACACCGCAAGTGGCCCGCCACTCCGCAGGCGCCACCTCACTCTCGCTCAGGCCATCCAGAGCGGCTAGCAACCTCGGATACAAAGCCGTCCCCCAGCCGAGCCACAGACTCAGGTAGGACTGCGTCATCAGTAGGCACTTGACACCCCGCCCAGAGTTATCAGCCCCAGATCAACTTTATTCAGGCCCCTCGGTCTCTCGCCGGCCGGGCGAGAGCCGCCGACGACCCCTGCCCCTAACCGCCATTCATCACACACCCAAGCATACATTTCAGCCTCGTCACACTCGCCCAAACCCACACCTATTTGCCCCAAAGTACCACGTATTTCAGCCTCGACCCACCATTTCATGCCCTAAGCCGCGCACGTATTCAACAACCCTCATTTACACCCCAGACGCACCGAATTTAAACCTCCAGTTTCAGCACCCAAACCCACCATTGTCACTCAATTCAGCCTCCGCCAAATACACCCATTTCAGTATCCAAATGCACCTATTTTAGCCCCCATTTCAGCACCCAAATCCACCCTTTTCAGCCCGCGTTACAGCACCGAAACACCCCGATTTCAGCCCCCCAAACGCACCCATTTCAGCCTCCAAACATGCATCAACAAATATCCCAACATATCTTCGCGTATTCCGTGTAACGCGTCCCACAAACTTCTCATCCAAATCCTTATACTAATCCCACACAACACAAAAAGCTTATATTAATCACCATATTTTATGCAAGTTATTTAAAAGTATTATGTTAAAAAGGATTTGGTCTATCTACAAAAGCATTCACGAACCATTATTTAACGCACCTCAACGTACTGCAAGTGATTAGAAGTGGATTCAAATCCTGATCTGTTCTGACTCAATTCCTGCATCGTTATTCATTTGATTAATGAATCAATTAATATATACCATTTCTACACGGATAAATTTAAACAGCAGATAACCTACATGAAATTAAACAGCTTTAACAATGCATATACACTGATCATCAGAAATGGTTTGTTTAGTTATGGGCTTAAATCTGTGGATTTAAAAAGTTGGAAATATACTTTAACATGGACGGCGCCGCCAATAAAGATGGAGATGTTCACTGAACCTACCCATTAAACATACCCACTAACCCACCTGTTTTACGAAAAAAGATATTTTCTCTAAACCATCACCCTCTCTCAAAATATAACAAATCCATTTTTGAGCTACTATTAGTACGTATTATGTATAATGAGGCTTGGATTTGCGAATATGGAAGTGGCACAAAACACCTGCCATGGCTGCAACCACAAACCAATGACCTTTTTTACCCAAAATTAGTATATTGAGATGTCGATTGTGTGTGATCTAATAATAGATGAAAACAAAAAAAACCCCAATTTGATCAAAATTTATCAGATACATACCTAAAATAGTGGTGGTCTTTGCATTTCAAAATTTGCTAGAGGCGTCTTCTACCACTATGTAAATTCGAAATAAAATTTGATTGATTATATGTACGTATTTTTATTTTATAGAAAAGTTATTGATGTAATTACAAAACTTGTAAATATTTTTATTTAGTTAAGAAGTTTTGTAATGATATGAACAACATTTCTCTCAATTTGTAAAATCTAATAGTACAATCGAAAATCAAAATTATAATCGTTGTATTTTCTCTATAGCAAACAATAAAAGTTTTGGAATAAATGCATAATACTTTACCAAAATCGTAACACTTTTAGAAAATGCTCAATTTATAAAACTTTAGAAAATTCTTAAAACAATGTGTAATGTTTTAAAAAAATTCCCTAAAACCACCCTCATGTCTATATATCAAGTTTTGTGGATTTCTCATCCTTCAACAATACAAACTAAATTTCTTACGAGATTGTAAACTAAGATTTCCAATTTTTCATCGCATGATAACTTTTTTATTAGACCATATATACGGAAATAAAACTTTAGAACTTATCTTAATTTAATAAATATCCTATTCTCAATAGCTACAACTTATACAACACGTAACATATATCCCACTCAAACACCATCTGTATAAATAAAATTTACATATACAAATTCAGATTATATTGCTTCGTATAGGTGTTCTAAACCTTCGTAACATTAAGTTTAGTGCTGAAACAAACAATGGGATATCCAAGAAAAATCACCAAAGATTGTACGAGTTTGAGTGTTCGACGAGTTTGAGTGTTCGTGGCAGAAAACGATTTGGGAAAGTTTATCGTCGATCAAAGAACGAGGAATTGCTTCCGAAAGATGTGTTGGTTAGCGTATTTGCTCGAGTTGCGTCGTCTTCATTCCAAGATCTTTTTAATGCTAAATTAAGGTTGGTTTTATAATCTTTTTTTATTAACTTATTTGGACGTGCGTACATGTTTATGTAAGTTATAGATCATTGTGATGAAGCAAAATTCAAATAAGCGTAATTAATTAAGTTGTTTTATAATGTATACTAGAAGTATTATGGATTAAAATTGATTTAGTCGATATTGCTTTTATTACTTGTACACTGCATTAAGGAGGGTCTCAGGGTCACCGGACACCAATGAATTTTCGCGCTAAATTGCTAAATTTTTGTAAAGAAACTCGATTTATCTTGAATACGGTCAATTTGTGTCGTGATTCTGTCTTGTTTATTCAAGCAAGATATATAGATGTAATAATGATAAGAAAAGCTAGTAAGATTAATGTAATATCTAGATGAAATCTTATATTTAAGGCTTTAAGCTAATCAACTTTCTTGCATGATCTTTTTTATACAGTTGCACAGATTTTCTTGAAGCAGCAAACGATGAATATATCTACAAATATGTTTCAATGGACAAGTTTCCAGTATTCAGTTGGAATCCACCGAGCGATCAAGTACTTTCTTTCCTAGCTCGTTGCTTTGAAAAGGGAAACGCCGAGGCACTATTTAGATAGGGAATGGTAAGAGCGGTTTCAAACTTAACGAAAAACACATGTTAACAAGATCGGAACGAGGGTGAGTCCCGTGGTCACGGGACACCAATGAATTCTTGCAACATAGTGTTAATTTTTGTAAAATACCTAAGTTTTCTTAAATGCATCTAGTCCAAAAAATTATTGTGTCTCTAGTCTTACTTAGTTTTTCTTAAATATATACACTTGGTTAATTTGTATTCATGCTTGTTAACTACTGAAAATATTATCGATGTTTGGTCCTGTATTTTGACAGAAGGAGTATTTCAAGCATGGGAATGTCAAATCTGGGTTAGAGTTTTTCAAGAGGGCAAGCGAAAAGAAACATTTGGAGGCAACATATGTGTACAGGTTGCTTCTCCTTTCACGTGGAGGTGAATCGAGTAAACAAGGGTTAGAGCTTTTGAATGGTTTGAAGAGTTCAAGACCCGGAAATTGGAATGTACGGGAATCTAGAGACAAAGTAGGATCCATATTATCTAATATGCTTCTGCAACAGGGTTCTCATAAAAAAGTTTACACAAAATGCCGAGATAAAAACCATGACTATGAGTTTAGAAAGAGGGGGGCTTGGGATTTTGCCACAAGCAAAATGCTTTAAAGTTGTGATACTTGTATGTGGTATCGTGAACTTGTATTATTTTGTAAAGCTCATCGTTTAGAATTTAGGGATCATTAAGAAGTCGTTGAAACATATCATATCAGTTGGAACTTAGTTACCTTAACACTTTTGGGCTTTAATTCAATTATCTTAATATTATTTGTTGTGCTTCTTACTGCAAATATTTCAATTATGTTCTTGCCTTTTGATGCTCTATTAACACAGCGTCATGCGTCATGGCTTGGGAGGGGGAGTCAAGGGTTTTGCTGTGCGCCCATGGCCCTGGTGATGGCTAAATTTTGATCAAATTGGCTAAAATGGCTAAAAAGTATTCTGTCCAAATAGTTAAATGAACAGCAATCACAAAGGGGGTCGATTTTTATGGCTGTTAAAAAGTATATACGTTTAATATTAAATCAAAATTTATCAGATACATACCTCTGGTTTGTTAGTCAAGATCATTAATTTGATAGTCACAGTGACTGTGCCATTCACGATTCTGCAATGAGATTAAAGTTGTAGTAGAAAGCACTTTAAATGAGAATCCGATGGACGTATATGAGTTTGTTCTAGGTCCCAATTATTCAGTGAATTGGTTGTGAAAGGAGGTTGACAAATCCAGAGTTTGCATGGTCAACCTGGCGACATCCAGATCAGAGCGACATCAAACTAACATTGACTTCCTCTTCCTGCAAAATGGGCCAAAAATAACAGTTAAACAAAAAGGCCAAAAAGTCTTTGCAATAAATAAATAGCCATCCATCATCAAACATCGGGATACATCATTCTCTTCAACTCGGTATATCTAAGTGTATATAGAGATAATGCTTTAGAAAAGAGCAGTTGTGCACTTAAGAATATGCAAGCAAAACAATAGTCAACGCAACTACAATCGGTATAGCAAAACGGAAAGTTAAAGCTTATGAAAATATTACAATATCTTTTGGAAACAAACAAATTGCACCTCCCCCATTTTCAGTTCGATATTTTTCCAGAAACCACATCAAAAACACATTTGTAATCTATATATAAGTTAATCCAAACACCCCACTGAAACATGTATATTCATATTTCAAACAAAACCGTAAGTAAGTGCTTTATAAAGTGAGCTGCATAGTTTGGTATTAAACAAAATGGGTAAATTTTGTACAACTTGACCCACAAACACTCTGTATTCCAATTTTAATTTTGATAATTATTTTGTTGATTATAATTACAGAAAAAATATATATTACACTAATACTTTGAATCTTTGAATTAAATTTTTTTTGGGGTTGTATGCTTAAAAATAGATTTTAGGTAAACCCGTCGGTCCTACTTAGTGATTAAACACAAGCCAATACCAATTTATATGTTAATGGGTCAAAATCGATCCCTCTAATTAATAAGTGTGAAAGTGCAAAACCATGAATAATTGACATATACGCGTATGAGGAGGTGAAAAATAACAGCATTTGCAGCTGCAACTAAGTCGTCTTCACGTCATGTCCTCAAATTAGTACAGACACCCATAATGTTAAGATGGTAAGCCAAGAAATTCTCCCTATTTAGCGATAAGTAAAACCTCTTGTTGATCAGGATATTCTAACTTTGTGACCACGTGTAATCTGCTTGGGAGTTCTTGTGTTATATTTAGTTAAATATTTAGGACACACAACTCTCATTCACTCTCAACTGAAGTTGCAGACTATCAAGGTAAAAAGTAAATCTCAAATTCATATATGTTTTAGCTATTCGACCATTGTTTTACAATTGATACTTGAGTAAAAAGTCACAAAAGTTGTAGCTTAAACACCATTACTCTGATGCATGATGTAAGTGCGTTTGAATGTTGCTTCAACCAAACCATTTTGACCTTTAAATAAACCTTTATCTCCCACCCTCTCTATTTTATGATTTTCTGAGACGACACATATTTGATAGAAAACATAATAATGTGATTTACGAAAAAAAATTTAGGTATTTGTTGTGTCCAAACCGAATCATCAGAATAACATATTAAGGGGTGTTTAGGACTTCTCTTTAGTAGATAAGACATCAACCTATTAGCTAAATACTGCTTATGTGCTTATAAATAGGCCGATAGCCAGACTATCACTTGAATTCACTATGTTGATTATCATAAACGAACTATCTCACCCCTAAATCCTAAACACTCGCGTTTCGCTACAATGAAAAGAATGCTCTTATATAATCATTAAAAATCAAAACTATAAGTACTCACTGGATTACTTGTTGGGTTTTACGTACTTCTCGCATTAATTCATTCTCATGAAACATATAAAGAAAACAAAAGTCAAAAATTGATAAAGCCCCAAGTGATAATGTCAAAAATCCAATTCATTCTGACTGGATTTCTTTTCACCAAGTGATAATGTCACAGGAACACAGCCATAGTAAGATAGTAACTATAACTACTATCACCTCTTTGAAACTTTAAACTATTATATAGGCTTATTTCTAGCCCTAACTGAATAAAAGCAAAAATCATACAAAAAATGCCACCAAGTTAAATTATCAGCCAATAATCAAGAAAAATTAACAAAATCTTGATTCATCAAAAAAGAATAATCAAAACTGAAAATTAAGAAAAGATACGAAAATGGCTTGTTTACCTGGGGAATTGTGGCAGAACCCAGATGGGAGAATATTTGTGACTTGATCATTTAGTGTGACTTGATGGATATTTGGGAGAGGAAGATTTGGGAGAGGGAGAAATTTAGATGGGAGAGCGAATGGAGGAGACTGGAAGATGCTAGAAGAGGGCGGGGTACTTTATTGGGCAAGAAAACGGAAAACAGAACTGCTACAGTAGTTTAATTAATGGATGAACAGTTGTTTGAACAGTAGTATTACAGGGCTCCAATGAATAGAAATGCGTTTTTTGTATAACGGTTCCAATCCCGAATATGTCTCAAAGAGTTTATATACTCGTGCACTTTTTTTATATACTCTTATTTAAGGTTTTGGGTTATCTCTTGATGGATGAGTTGCACCGCGCAGTCGCTCCTTTTCTTCATTCATCAGGAGGTGGGCTGCCGAGGCGCAGCATGGGCCATGGCGGGGGGGGGGGGGGGNCATGATGAAGGCTCAATTGTTTGAAAAAGTGGATGCTCATATAGGATCAAAGTGATACTACTACTTATAAGTCGAGTGGCCCTAACAACCTGCTTTCTTGCGTTCTTGCTTAGCTTATTTCAAAGGGGAGGCAGTGGACCAATAAGCTAGCTGTCCCAACCAAGACACGAGCTAGCCTCTCCAAAGTTATGGTGGACTCCATCCTTGGTCTTATATCCACCCCTTGACATGTGCTTTACTTGATCAGAGAATGCATTAGCTTATTGTCTTCTGGCATGATGGTTCTCACATCTATAGACAAGGCAACTCAATTGTAGACAGACTGCCTTCTCATGCTTACTCTCACAGGTTTGATTGCATCGTTGAAGCTGCTTCTTTTCTCTTGCAAACAAGCCTACTACAATGACAAGGAAGGCCTTTACTCTTATTCCTGTTCCCGGAATGCTTGCTTTAAGCCGCTATCGTTCGGTTCAGATAAGTCAAGTCCCTTCGGTCAGTTCGCTCAGGTGATCCTCCCTTATCTTCCCTAGTAGACACTAGAGCGATGGACTGTGAGAGGAAGCAAGTGAAAGTTAATACACGAGGAAGTCAAATGACCTTAGATGGAGAAATAAATGCTTAAGGAAAAGGCGCCCTCGAAGCTGACGCGTCAGTCCTCTCTTATTGCCTTATTTGCACCGGCGGAAGGAGGTTCAGTCAAGTATAGTATAGTGCGGTGTCCACTAACGGCCATTCCTGGCTCGGCAACATTCCTTTCAACGGGATATCATGGATGGGAGTCTGAATTTCTTTATTCGACAAATTTTCTATCTAAACTTAAAACTTATGAAAGCCAAAATCATCAAGAAATGTTAAAATGTATTGCTTCCTGGGTTTACATTTGTATCACAACTTTGGACAATGGCAATGTGGAACAACATAAAGCAAGCACATTGAAGTGCAAGTAATTAGTACCTGAAGTGCCGTTCAAAAAAATCAGTACCTGAAGTATCGTTGCAAGACCCTCCTGTCTATTGAAGCCAGATACCTCTTTTACTTGACTCAATCAATGTGTAACTTCTGCCTAAAAAAAGAAACAACACAGGAGCCGGCCATAGATGAGTAGAAACCCACGCATGTACAAACAATTACTGGATATCAACACTACTTTTAATTTAAGGCCGTAAAACGTATAAAATGCAACAACATGACATAACACAATCAAACTAGAGATCATCATATTTTTTTTTATCACTTTTCATCTAGTAGTTTCATACATTTTACCCATAGAAACAGTCACACAAACCAACTTATTGAGGATCAAGTTTCAGCATTAAGTTTTGAAACCGCATCTACTAATTTAGTATGTTTGTTAATATCAGCCAGCCATAGATAATGGTTTCATGAATTAGATGAACCAATGGTAATCAACCATACCTTTGTCTAAACACCTAACAATTTGAGTAATGTCCCCTGGCCAAGCATTAATACTCTGCTGATGCTTTACCGGATCGTCTTGTTTTTCCAACAACAACTACAAACAAAACAAACTTAAAGTCTCACTACAATTTTTACTTAAAACTGTTAATACAAATAATGTCAAAAACGTTATTCGCATTATTCGATCTTCTTGTGTTTTGATAATCACAAAATATAAAGACATGTTACGTAAAGTTACGGTTAATAAGTTTTTAACCGAGGAAACTCGTTACTTCCACTAAGCTTCTACAACGTCACTTCAGGTATGAACAAAATTTATACCGTCATTAGTTTGGTGATCAAAGAAGTTTTATTTTCTTATAAACTTACAAACGTAACAAGTGTTACGGTGATAGGTTCTGTAAATATTGTCATTGTTATCCGACTTGTGTGTGAGTCGAGGAGGGGATATTTGTATGAACTTGGATGGTGATGTAGATCCAAGAAGTGTTGTAACTAGATTAGTTCATGTATTGGTGTGAGGAGAATGATGTCCTAGTGTGTAGGATAGGATCTTGTCGAAATGTTATGTAAAGACTTGGATCGGGTGAAGATCCAAGTGAGTCATGTGTGTAGTCTTGGTTCGGGTGAAGAACCAAGTATGTCTAGTGTGTGAAGGCTTGGTTCGGGTGAAGAACCAAGTGTGTCTAAGTGTGAAGGCTTGGTTCGGGTGAAGAACCAAGTGTGTCGATTATGTAAAGACTTGGATCGGGTGAAGATTCAAGATGGACAAGAGTGCTTGTTCGTGTGGCCACGTGGGCCTTGGTGTAGATTGGTTCTAGCTACGATTAGAACTCGACATTATGCTTAGGGTCGTTAAGCCTTGTGTAAACATGTGTATGGATTGCTCCGCCTGAAAGAGTGTGTTGATATAGTGATTGATAACTCTCGAGTGTGGTACTCGGGGAGTGGAGTAGGACAAAGTTTTCATTTTCGAAAAATGGTCTCTTTGGTTGTGTTCTTTCCCTACTCTTTACTTTACTTGTTTGATTATGCATGTTATTAGTTAAATAGATATCACATAACAAGTAGACTTCAATAAGTTTGCAAAAGAATATTTACCGGATCTAAAAACGGCGAAACGTTTTAACAACTAAAAAGAAACGGTGAAACTATTCAACCCCCCCCCCTTCTAGTTTCTACAATTGGTATCAGAGCCAGGTTATCAAGATCTTTAGAGTATATTGTACTTTAAAACTTGAATCGATCTATGGAGTCTGAAAGATATTTAGAAGGGATCTATTTGAATTAGTCACCATTTTTAGAAAATGAAAACTTTGTCATTTGAAAAAATGAATTTGAAAGTTATGTGAAATCAATTAGTCATAATCTTTGGCATGTCATATCTTTTGATATTTTTAATCAATAAGAATGGATTTCGAAAATTTGGATTACATAAGAAACTTTTGCTTGACATTTGAGTTCAAATATTAGCTTATAAATCTTTGCTAAGAATTGGTTTTGACAAAACCATTTTATGAAATGTGGAAAATGTTATTTGGCAAAAGATTTTAATCTTACATCAAAGAAATATTCAAGCCAAAGATGTTGAAAATATGTTATTAGTAAGTCACTTAGTTTCAGTAGAATCGTGTACTACTAGTTTGAATGTTTTTATTGTAGGTAATGTTGCCGACAAGAATCACATTAACAACTAAGTTGGTGTACTAATCAACAAGTCTTGAAGTGATGAAAATGAAGAAAACTAAGACAATTCGCCAAAGGCCAAGTCTAAGGTCAAGATGGTTAGAAGTCAAAACAATGCGTGGCTAGATGGCATAACTACACTTAAGGACGATTTGACAAGTGAGTTTCATCATGTTTCACATCACATACACAAAACATTTTATGATATGTGTCATTAAGGATAGCTAGAGGCTAAGGTAAGTCTTCTTACATTCTTACCTATCATAGTTGTTTAATGAATGCTTGCTATATGCTTACATGACTATGTGATTTATCGTTACTTGCTTGCATGCTAGATAATGTCTATATGTTCTTGTGTGCTATATGATTTTTGTTCATTAGACGCTTAGTCTAAATGCTTATCCATATTTGGATTCAAGCAAATTATTTGGAAAAATAATGGTCTCACCACAACCATTATTTATAACGTATTTCTCGTCAATCAATCACTATAGACGATGCACACTTTCTTCAATCTTTGTTTGCTCTCTAGTTCTCGTCTATGACTTTTCTTGAAATTTACATGATTGACTTCTAGCCTCTCCGATGCAACTCTCGTCCTTGAATCCCATTGAACGTTTTGCTTCCTTCCTATTCTTCTGTCTTGACTCAAAATCCACTCCTTATTCAAGCGTATCGAGTCTTTTCCCTTTCTTTTGTCTCGATTCCACTTCATACCCATTCCTTAGCCTACTCGTGCGTATTGAGTCTATTTCGTACCTTAAAATATACTAAGTTATATCTTAACACCATTTGGAACCAAAGACTTATCACAATAACTGAAACAAAAAAAACCATAAACATACCCCAACTTTCTGTTGGCGGTCCCTGATCGACACACGGTCCCAAATCAATAAGGGACCATCTGGGCTGTTACTCTTATACACGGTCCTATCACTTATTCACACCCAAGCAAACCATTTCTTATACTCTTATCACAAAAGGAAACGAAGAACATCACAAAAATTACCATAAAAGTTCAAAATTTCAAAACCAAGTTTACAAATCACTTCTACACACTAATTGTAAGTTATCCTTATCTAATCTTTATTCATTTCTTAGTTAAAGATTGTACAATTAGATTCGGGATTATCTATCTTGGTCACTTAATAAGTCCAACAATGTTTACTTAGAAGTGTTTAAACTAGAAAATGAGATATTATTTCAAAAAGTTTTACTAGAAACATGATTTTGAAACAACCTACTAATCCCACATTGTTAATATATATTTTAGTGTACTCAAGTGCAAATTCAAAACAATTGAAATTTAGGTTTAAAACATGTCAAAAACTAAATCAACCTTAACTTTTGGCTAATTATGTAATTATTATTGATAGGTGAAACATGCCTAAAATCACCGGTCTTGACCACCAAAAGACAAGACAATACATTCCTCTTCTTTCAAACTATTATCCTGAACCCATAAATGAAGCTTTCCAAAACGTTGAAAGTAGATATTTCCATGAGGGTCGTCGAGTCTTTGCTGACTATACCGACATGAACTATTTAAACTCAATGTTCCAACTTGTCGACCTTGATTGTATCTATAAAGTCGATGAGAAAATTATTCCACAATTTGTTCTAGAGTTTTATAGTCTTCTCAACTTAACCACTGAGCCTGATGGTGAGATCTATGTTTACTTCACTATCCGAAATCAAATGATTTCATATTCTCTTCCCGCTTTTGGTCAAGCCCTTGGCGTTCCCACTGAAGGGCAATGCTCATTCACTCATGAATGGAGCCTTGATGCTCTTGCTAGGAGTTCTCCTTCATATGGAAAATACGCCACAATTCCTCCTTCTACAGAAGAGATAAGATCCATTGTTCAAAATGATAGAAATCAACCTGAGTATCGAGTACACCTAGGGGCTATTGTTCCAGTCAGTGAAAAGCCAAATCCTGACTAAGGAAATTGTTGATCACATGAAACCCATGGCTGAAATTGTTCGTGAGAATGTTTTCTATCTTGGAGGAAACCGTGATCACGTCCCAGCTTGTCTTAGTCACATTCTTTATTGTGTCGCCCTCACTTTGCCCTATAATCTTGCATATTACATGGCCAAGAAAATGGATTTTGCTCGTCGCAAACCCAATATGATTTTGCCATACGGTATGCTTTTAACCCGCCTATTCCGACATGTTATGCGACATTACCCTAGTCTCAACAATGTTGAATATCCTTTAGTAGACCCTGTCATGTATCCTCGTACCCAAAATCTAGAACGTAGAACTAGGTCTGATTACGGGTCAAGAAGGTCGGTAGGACCAGAACTTAGGACTAGGTCAAGAAAGTCAGTAGGTTCATGTTCCTTCGCTCATAGTACATCATTCAATCCCAATGATAACGATGATGTGATTCATGATGAAGGAACCTCTCGAGTTAGTACCCCATCTCCTGTCACCTATGTCAACTCCCTACCATCCGGGTACCCCTAAGTCTTTCAGGACCTTCCTCCTGAAGATCGAAACCCTAACAACTTTTCAGCTTGTCTTACCCAAATCATGAACATGGAGCACCAAAACAGGGATGAGAGTAGAGGTGCATGGAAGTCAATTGGAAAGAGTTTTCGCAAATTGTTGGGAAAGAAAAAGTGAATGGCTATCATCCGTCATTGTATCATTTATGTGTGGAACATGTTTTATTCTACTTTATACTATGTTTTAATGATCGTTTCATGTTTGTATCAACTTACTAGAATACATTGCTATTTGGTGGATTGTATGTTTATCTATTGTAAGATTGTGATTCTTATGATTATTAGATTAATGTCTTTGAATGCATGCATGCTAAACTAGTGTTTTAAACGAGTTTGTATGTCTTTATGCTGCTATAAACTATACTTGAACAGCCTGCAGGTACAGGTTTGCTGAAATGAAATACTGAGTTGAAACCTGAGACTCTACTGCCGGCGGTCCCTTATCTAAATGACGGTCCCTTAGCAATAACAGACCGTCCAACCTTTAGGGGACCGTCAGTCCTGCATCACGGGTTCCAGCACTGTTTCTCATTTCTTGCAAACCTGCTACCCTATTTGCCTGATTTTAACCACCATTTCCCATATTGGCAAAACATTTGTATGTGGCTATAACCTCCTAATGCATGCTTTACCCATTTCATAATCTCTCTTGATTATTTAAAGATCCATGATTCATAACTATTCTCATCATCTAAATCATCCCTTTCAATGGGATCTCCTTCAGCCTCCCTATCACTATCAAACAAAAGGCCTAAAATTACACTTACACCACCACAAACGAACCTCATTGATTTCACACATAATGACCCATCCTCTCAAACACCAAATGCACCTCTCAAAACTCCTTCCATCAAAGGTACCTCATCCTCCTCATCAAGACCAAATTCATCACCATTCACATCATTTATCAAATACTCATCACTCTTGATCACTCACTCTAGTTCGGGTGCTTGTACACCATTCTTAAGTAACTCATCATCCTCCAACAACACATCAAACACCTCAAGTCAACAAATCGCATCATCATCCCAATTACCAAATTTCCATGAAGACATTTCATCCTATCTTAGAGATATGTCTCCTCCTCCAAGAACCTCACATCCATCTCCACCTAATGTATCCTTAACTCTTTCACCAATAAGTCCTTTAGACAACATTACATTTACTCCTCCACAATCACAAAACATAGAAAATTATCTCCATTACAACTTTGTGAACAACCACACCGTCGGTTGTGCATGTTGTTATCATAACTTCCATCTTATTTCATCTCTTAGAGATGAACTTCACTACATGTTTGGATATCTTGAGTACCTCCTCTCTCAACAAAACAATCAACCAACTCCTCTTGCTTCCATGCCTCCACCGGCAACACCCTCGGTTCCACCCTCATCCTCACCATCATCCACTCCACCATCCAACTAGATGTTTTTCAAATATCTAGTTCAAGAATAATTAAGTGAATATTATGTTTTGGACCAAGCATGCAATGGGAGATAATTAGATGTACTAGTTGATGATTTGCATTGATGTTTAGTGTTGTCTTAATGATGTATTGCCTATGGATGTTCTTGTATGAATGATGTTGTATGCTTCTTATGCTTATATGAATGAGTATTTATGTGTTATGTTATGATATTATGTTGTGATATTAGTCATAGTTGAACATGAAAATGGACTAAAATTACTCAAACTTAAAAATGGGAAGTTGTTTGAATCACAACACATCTGCCAACCAGAAAACCTACCGGTGGCGGTCCTTTAAAGGATGGCGGTCCTTTATCAATAAGGGACCGTCCCCCTGTTTACGGGACCGTCCCCTGTAGTGCTTAAATTCAGATTCTACATGCTATGTTCTATCTGATTCATGCTCTACTTAATTGATTTCACACCCACATTCATTATGTTTCCTACATATTTTCATATATATATATATATATATATATATATATATATATATATATATATATATATATATATATATATATATATATATATATATATATATATATATA
>LBNU01026047.1:15479-27781 GCA_014162995.1 Artemisia annua
GCCAGTCCTGTCGCCTATAAATACTGAACTGTTACACTTCAGAAAATAAGAATTTTCACACACAAACTTTCTGTTTTTATTTTCCTCTTGAGTCTTTGATCACTATAACATGTCGGTATATGTTTATAAGTGATTTCCTCTTCCGTCAAGTGCAAGAGAAGAACTCTAGACATCAATGAAGTCTCGAGATGTTATAGGTGTCCACACACAAACGTAACAAGTGTTACGCTGATAGGTTCTGTAAATATTGTCATTGTTACCCGACTTGTGTGTGAGTCGAGGAGGGGATATTTGTGTGAACTTGGATGGTGATGTAGATCCAAGAAGTGTTGTAACTAGATTAGTTCATGTATTGGTGTGAGGAGAATGATGTCCTAGTGTGTAGGATAGGATCTTGTCAAAATGTTATGTAAAGACTTGGATCGGGTGAAGATCCAAGTGAGTCATGTGTGTAGTAATTGTTCGGGTGAAGAACCAAGTATGTCTAGTGTGTGAAGACTTGGTTCGGGTAAAGAACCAAGTGTGTCTAAGTGTGAAGGCTTGGTTCGGGTGAAGAACCAAGTGTGTCGATTATGTGAAGACTTGGATCGGGTGAAGATTCAAGATGGACAAGAGTGCTTGTTCGTGTGGCCACGTGGGCCTTGGTGTAGATTGGTTCTAGCTACGATTAGAACTCGACATTATGCTTAGTGTCGTTAAGCCTTGTGTAAGCATGTGTACGGATTGCTCCGCCTGAAGGAGTGTGTTGGTATAGTGATTGATAACTCTCGAGTGTGGTACTCGGGGAGTGGAGTAGGACGAAGAGTGAGCTTCGTGCCGAACCACTATAAATCGCCGCGTCTCTTTGGTTGTGTTCTTTCCTACTCTTTACTTTACTTGTTTGATTATGCATGTTATTAGTTAATTAGAATTCAATAAGTTTGCAAAAGAATATATACCGGATCTAAAAACGGCGAAACGTTTTAACAACTAAAAAGAAACGGTGAAACTATTCAACCCCCCCCCCCCTTCTAGTTTCTACAAAAACATTTCGTCGAACATTTGGTGTGCAACCAAACAAAACCCATGTTTTCTATTATTAAAAAAAGTAGTCTTTATAAAAAAAAGTATGTTTTTTTTTAACCCTCAATCTCATTGACACTCTTCCTCACCAACAGTAAACTAACCAAAAACACTCACTAATTGCAAAGTTTATACCATGGATCATAGCCAAGAACACCACCATGACACTACGACTGCAATTGAAGTCTCAAATCAATGAATCGGTACTTGATGCAAAGAACCCAAATCGCTACTAAAATCTGGAAAAAAAAAACCCAATTAAATACTTCCAAAAAAACATAATTAAAAGCTAGTTGGTTTATGACCGCTTTCTTTGTTCTAAGGATTATATTGTTGCTGCAAAGCCGTTGATGTCTCCGCCGGTAAAGTGATTCATGGGTGTTTGGATCTGCGCTAATGCTCCGGCATCTAAGATTTCATTTGATTCACGGGTGTTTGGATTTGCGCTGTCGTGGCGATGTTTTGGGTTTTGATGATGAACATGGCAAAGATAATTCATAAAGCATCGATGATGGTGGTTTCCTATGATGATGATTTATGGTAGTGAGAAGGAGTGTTTTTATTTAGTGTGTGTGTTTGTGAATTTTTTTTTTTTTTTTTTAAGTGTTGTTTTTTTTTGTGTTGTTGTTATTTTATTGTCTTTTTTTCTTTTTTTTTTATTTGTTTTTTGNTTTTTTTTTTTTTTTTTTTTTGATAATGGATGAATCTGGAATGTTGGGGAAGGAAGGGGGAAAATATGAAGGGGGAAAACGGAACAGGTATAGTAAGATAACGGATGAACATTGCTTTGAATAGTTCTCGAACGGGGCTCCAACCAATAGGAGGCCGTTTTTGGCAAAACTAAAAAACCGCCTATTATAAGATATTATAATGAAAATGAAAGTAGACATGTAAAAATGTTTTTGTGAAATGTAAATGTAGCAAATGTGATGTTTAGCTTGGAATCTATGTATTCTAACATATGACACTTTGTACCACCCATGTGAGCTGAATAAAATTCAATGCGCTGATGTGTCTTTCCTAATATATAACTTTTGTATAACTCTCCAATGCATAATTCTTCTGCACAAAAAATAAAACTCATCTTTCACCTATATTTATAAATTATTGAAAGCAATTAAACAAGCTTCTCCCACACTATTCTTAATTCAAATCAACCGATGCAGTTTCAAATCTCCATTAAATGTCAATCACCAATTAATGTCACCCATTCAAAATCATATATCTACCTTTTTGTTTCAATTGATCCCACTATTACTTTCAATTCAATATCAGTTTCAATTCATCAAATAAATTAGATTTTGAATTAATGCTTCTTCTATACAGATGCGTAACATTCATCTCATTCAAATCCATCGGTTAAAATCAATCACATGTTTTTCCGATTCAATTGTAGAATGTTTCTGATTTGTTTGTTTATGTGCAGGTTTTCATGTTTCACTTTGAGTAGCATGGTTAGATTCAATCTATGACTATGGAAGTGAATTCTATGTTGTCCACACCGAACAATTGGTAAGTAGCGCGTAATTCCATTTTTTAAGGGTTTTGATTTAAATTACATGTTACAACTATTTTGTTCCGTTTTAATTTGTAATATGTTTTGCTTTGATTATGTTAGTTTGATTGTTTTGTAGCAAAACCCTACAAAAAATTAATGAAATCCGCATTCATGAATTAGTTTATTATATGAATTGTTTTTTCATAAAGTGTGATTTCGTATTTTTAATCTATTTTTGTAGGCAATATATTCGTTCAATGACTATGCAAGTGAATTCTATGTTGTTCACACAGAACCATTGGTAAGTAGCGCCTAATTCCGTAGTATTGAAAGTTTGTTTTGTTCTTTGGTTTTATTGCCGATTCAAAAACACACATAAAAATCCTCTTATACATCATCAGATTCAATCATACAATTTTCTTGATTTGCCAGTGACCGTAATCTTAGTAAGTATCACATCTATTCATTTTTTTAGGGTTTCGATTTAAAGCACATAGTGCCGCTATTTTGATTTGTTTTGTTCTTTGGTTTTATTGCAGCAACAATCCATTCAGTGATTATTTGTGGGTGGTAATATCAAACACGCAAACTAATGATTAGGAGTTTATGTTAATGGTTTTGCTTGGTCCTTTAGGCCTTTTAAATGGTTTTTGTCTCATTGATTTAAATTTTTTATGGAATGTTTAAGTGCAGGGTTTTGCTTGGTAATGATGCTTTGCAGCTACCGAGCCGACATTCGCAATTATTAGATACCGGGCCAACATCGGCTTTGGCAAACGTTCAATTATATGTGGTGGTGAGTTACTGAGTTTATAGATCTTGAGAAAATCATTTCAGAAAGGTACGTGTTATTTGTGTCTTATTTAGTATGTGTGAGTGTTGTTGTATCACACTATTTTGTTATTTTAGACGAAAAGACTCTTCCATCCAATTTGGGGCACCTGTTCATGCAAGCATAAGAACCAAAGGTCTTACAACTGCTGGAGTGACTTTATCTTTGGTGGAAACTGTAAGCTCACTCCGCTTTTGTATATGATAGTTTTGATAGTGATTTAAATGTTTGTATTAGAACTCTCTCATCTAATACTTATTGTCAAAGATTGCAGTCAAAATGGCACCACATTTAGAACTTAATACTACATAATACCGCTTACACAAGGTTCCCGTAGTTTATACTTTTCCTAATATAAAGAAAACGGCAAGGACTGGAAGAAAATACTAACCTGGGTTTCTGCTGAAATGAAGCAGAGACATTTCAGCAAGTTTCTTGTGTTCTACCCATTCACTACTTACAACGTTTCGTTTTAGTTTGGTGATAAAAACTGAGAATGCATATAGCTAATATTCTTATTCAGGTAGTTAAGCAAGTGAAGAACTGATCCAAACCACTTTTGTCAAACCCTTCACCGAGATATTTAAAGAAACTTTATTTAGAGTTCTGTTATTGTTCAGGGTGATTTATGTTCCTGTAGACTTTATTGTAGTTGCATTATCATGAGTCAACTTTTTTTTTTCTTAAGCTTGAATTGAAGAGGTGAAATAAGGTGGCCTTGAACATCAAATGCAGTGATCCAATCAGTAAACGCAAGTTATGAGCTGTTTGATGTGTTTTCTTGAATAATATTTCTTGTGGATTTCTGGTAATTTGATGAATACGCAACCTAATTAGTACCAAGTTTTTACAGTTATTTTCTGTTATAAAGAATTATGTGTTTGGATTAAAAGAATTTGCTCATCTTCTTATTGAATACAATCAATAATATGATACTAGAGCTTACATTAAACAACAATGCAGGGGAGGAGCACGATTAAAGACTTCGATGAAAGCACCTTATTCGCTGCATACACCAAACAAGAATAGAGATCTTACCAAGAGAAAAAAGATAATTGAGGTAAATTTTGGGAACTATGAAATTTGAATCACTATAATGTTAACAGACTGTTTATATATGCGAAAATTCAGAATATAAAAACCTACTTTGCGATAAAGTTTGGTAATTGTAACAAGACAAAGCATGTTGTTACACTTATGTTAATGTAGTTTTTCATTATAGGGACGTAAAACATAGTTAAATAACAAAACATCAGACAAAGGCGCTAAACCATATATAAAGCAAATCACTTTGGATTTCCATTTGGGTTGTGGCATGACTCATGGAATCCTAAATAACTCGGCTTATAAGAAATGTTCTTTTCCAAATTTACATCTGCTAATTTTCACAACGAGCTAAAATGGTACTACATTGGGCCAATACAAGGCCAAGAAAACTATACTGATCCAGAAATGGGTCAGAAAGCTATCACCCAAAAATGGGATAACCGTATGAAAATGGGATAACCGTTAGAGGCCATACAGTGTTAAGGGACGATGTTAAGTACCAACAAAAATGGGTCAGAAAGCTATCACCCAAAAAACTGTTGGAGGTAGCGAAAAAGAAGAGTTGACTCATTCGTCAAACGATACGAAAGAAGGCTAATTGGTTAGGATGTTATGAATGATAATTTGCACCATAACTCTTTAGAGAAAATACTTGGGAAAAATGCTTCTGCTTTTTTCTATAACCGAGTTTATAACATTGATTGAAACACAACCCTGGACTTGAGAAGGCTTAATGAAATTCATTCTTATAATGGAAATAGTGGCATATAAATGGGAATAGGACTCGAATGTCATTACGGCGCAGAGCCAATAGACCTTCATTATGTGAGAAACTCACTTTTATCGTTAAGTCAAGTTGGCTTACTGATATGGTTAACTGAACTGGATGTTAAAATGGACCCAACACTCGAAAATAAAACTCAACTACAGGTATGAAACTTGCATGCTATCTTTTCCATGTAATATTGTGTAATTATTCATGTAATATTGTGGTGTAACATATGCATTATTCATGTAATATTGTGGTGTTCACATCACTTTTTGTGATGTGTATATCACTTCCCTTATAATATTGTCCATTGTATGTCTCAAATGATCATATTGCTCTTATTACCATCCACTTTTAATATTGAAGATGTTTATAATATTTTCCATTGTATGCCTCAAAAAATTATATTGTTTTGTGTTACTATTTGATTTGCTGATGGGTAGAAAAATATTGCTAATTTTGCTTCGAGAGAAGTTTGCGTCTCATCTTTTAAGGAGCAGGAAGGTTCGTTCTTTTGAATTTAGATTTAATAGTGGTCGCAGAAGCATTTTAAAACATATACGATCCTCTCTAGATTTGTGTTCCGGAAATGAAAGTCCAAATATCCATGCTTCTTGTGCTATATTTGTAGATATTAAGAAATCTAAAAGAAGAGCTAATGAGCTTACTTTTTCATAGGAGAAATAGACGATGTGTCCTCACTTTTTCAAGCAATGTTGATGTTAAAACAATTCGTGAGCTTAGTCACGCAAGGTGGACTAACAAATAAATTGAAATTTTTCAAAAACATTATATGCTTTTATTGATAGGAAGAATGGAGTCAGTGAGCTTACTTTTGGCTAAAACAATTCGTGAGCTTAGTCACGCAAGGTGGACCATCAATAAGAATGGCGTTTATCACATTATTAGTTATAAGCATTCTACTTTATACCATCATTGACTTATTTCTTACTATTTCTTTCAAACAAATGATTCAACCTGTTTACTTTCGTTGTTCTTTCTTAATTTGTTTACATGGTTAATTCTTTGGTGCATAATCTCTTTAAAAATCCCGTCAATTTGACGGGTTTATAAGCTAGTAAAAGTCTAAATATGAAAGACTTAACTATATTTATGTTTTGCTAAAAATAAAGTTTACATTTTGTCATTAACAAAATTTAGCAAAGATCGTAAAATATAAATAACGTTTTTAGGCGATATTTGTATTAACATGATCTTCTAATAGCTGTTTTATTAATAATAGTATCTAACATAAATCCTGATTCATCTTCATTTTCATGAATAACATAAATATCTTCTTTATTTATTGTTGGTAAATCTGACATTTTTAATGACTTTTAATAAGTTAAAAATTTTAAATTATACATGCGTCCTAGCTTCTTTAATTTTTCTTGATAACTGCTTGTAATTCTTTCACTTTCTTGATTGTCTTGATTGTCGACATTGCTCTTGACATGGCTAATTAATTCTTGACGTAGGCTCTGATACCAAGAATGTATACGCGGATAACACGGACGAATAATACCTGCAAATTAATTGTTGTAAACATTGTGCATGATGATGGAAAAGAGAATCAATATTAGTGCCATTTGCTTTTGATTGTTTTGGTAGTATGCGTCGATAAATTCAATTGTAATTGAATTGAATGATGATAGTGGACGATTGATTTGTTAGTGGATTGATTAATTGGTGATTGAATGATGATAGTGAATAGATAGCAATCTGCTATTCAGAAGCAAGGCTTCAACAGATAGAGAGAGATACGGACAACGCACGATATTATAATCGTTTTTAATTTTGTTAAAAGTAGTTTATTTATAAAAACTTGGTTAGTATTTACATGTTATAAACCAAACACACTCAATTATAAAGAAAATACTCATATTATTTCTTAGCTTTCTATTATCATTTTCATTTCCATTACTCAAAATTAGGGATGAGCAGTGCCACCGGAAAAATGGTACGGTACCGGAATCATACAGGTACCGGTTTTTAATACTCGGTACGGTACCGGTACTACGAAATGGTGGAAAAAAAATACGGTACCACAGAAATTCGGTGCGGGATAAAACGGGAATTCCCGAATTCGGTGCTAGAATACAAAAGTTTGGCTTTTTTAAATAAGGAATAATTACCAAAATGGCTCGGTTGCCCTGTGGCTAGGCATTTTTGGCCCGATTTTTGAAAATTCTCGTTCTAGCCCGGGTTGCCCTGGGCAACTAGTGTATAGCCAACTACAGGATGCCACGTGGCCGACCAACTACTGTTGATACGAGGTACATACAAGTATTGTATTTTGGGTAACTTTTGATTTTTGGGCAACGAATACATGAGTAACTGGGCATTTTCGTCATTTTACACCTTACTCTCACACAACATTCAACTAAACACCACAAATCATATTAACCCATCTCATAACCCTCGTATCACACAACTCACACCACCAGAACTTCCCAACGGCACCACCATCAGACGCCACCAACACCTGAAGCCACCTCCGCCGGACTCCACGAACACAAGTTTTGAGGTATTTTAATAGATCTATGGCCTTTGAATTTTTTTATAGATCTATTTCGTTCTTCATCATTTCAAGAAAATGGTTAAAACGAGTACCATATGTAAAATAATTAAAGGGTTTTGAATGCTAGTGATTAACATGTTGTTTTTTTTTGGGTGATGATAAATAACAGGGACTTTTGCAAAGACGAGGAACAAGAGCCACACACAGTCTTTGTGCGATGTGGAAGTAGATCCTTTCATTTGCAGAAGAACATATGCTCTGCTTGTGCTTACCCTGCTGCTCGTGTCAGGAAATGTATGTCTCTTTTTTTTTATGTTTATAAACTGTTTTTTAGATTGAAATTTATGTGTGGAGTTTTAGATTACAAATATGCTATGTTGTTTCTATGGTTTGAGACTTTGAGGTATAAGAGTATTTGACAAATCGATAAATTTTTTTTACATCTTTTTTTCTGACATATTGGAATAATGAAAGTTAAAGTTGAGAATGATGTAGATCTATTTTCTAAGTTCAGAACTTCATCTGCAGGTTTTGAGCTATGATGGTTTAATTGGTGATAAAGTTGTTGTGAATGGAATAATGAAAGAGATGGAAGATTCAAAACTGATAGAGGTAACATCATTATCATCATTCATATATTTAATATCCTCCAATTTCATATGTTTGAGGCAGATCAGCTTAGTACTTAACCATTCTGATACTAGTATATTGTTTCTTTGGACTTTAACTATTTGCAGGGTTATTGGGACTTTCTTCCTGAAGAGAAATTGGTTCAAGCACCATTGGCCAAAGCCTCAGCTCCATCACTATTGCAGCAAGCAAACGGATGGCGAAAGCACCATTGGCCAAAGCCTCAGATCCATTAGTTAACATTTAAAGGTATGTTCCACAGCAAAACTTTACGAGCATCAATCCTAGATTAGTTAACATTTAACATAAAAAACATAAAGACAACAAGTAACAAAAGATGTTTTTTTCACATACTAATCAACCACAGTAAAACATTGAATACATTCAGATTCAAATATCCACAAAACAATGCACATGCCCACCAAACCCCAAACCAAAAACACATAATCATAAACACAAAAAACAAACACATCAGTATGACAGGGATTTCAGCTTCGCGATGAGCGACAGCAGCTACGCTGCTCGCTTCTGTTTCTTTATCACATTCACCAAAATCGCCGCCACCTCTGTGAGATCTTGGGTTTGCAGGTTGGTGAGCTCTGAAATGCTCAGCACGGTAGACTCAAACTCAAAGACAAGGCCCAACTCTCCAATGATGAAATCCCTCTCAGCCACACGAGACATTATCTCTTTGGCTTTTTTCCTTAACTCACCTTCATCCACCAAAGCAACAGTCACCTCCCTCTCAAACTTGACCACCATCATATCTCTTACCAACGTGGAACCAGCAACAGCAGCAAGCTCTTTGAAAAAAGGCATATTTGTTGCCATTTTTATTTTATTTTTTTGGTATGAAAGACTATTTGTGTTTATCTTGGTGGTTTACTTTGTTAATATTTGTAACTTAAATGTTTGTGTGTGGCTTATAAAGGCATCAGCTTTAATTAGCAGCCTAGAGAACACCACGCATGTACAGTAAACCATCATTAGATTTCTTGGTTCATGCATGAACAAACATTAACTGTCCATCCTTTCACATCCCCGAAAAAATTATGAAAAAAAATTAAATGTCTTAAGACATTTATGAAACTAAAGTGGTCAAAAAAAATTTAATTCTACTTGCTTTTTTTTTTTTTTTGTGGCTATTGAGTTACTTTTTTTGGGTTATATATACCACACTCATTGAGTGTCATTGGACATATCCTCACACTAACATTCCTTGCCATAACCCTAATTACTTTTTCAAGAACTACCAATGGCTGACACACCAAACATCAACGAACTAAGAGAAGCTTGTGGCTCAGATGAGTTGTGTCATGTCTTCACTTTTCTGCAGTCTCAAGATATAACTGAGGATGAGGGCTTTCTCATAAGAATGGGGGATGACAGTACCCAACTGAGGGCCAAGCTTGATAAGCGTAATGATACCATCGATGAGGCTTATTCCTTTGGTCCTGATAATGAGGTTGCCAAGGCTGGAGAGGATTGCCTTGTTGAATCTCAGGTCAGGGACCATCGAAGGCTTGATTTGATGGCTCAACTCCTCCTGCTGACCCGTGAAGGAATCGAAGAGAAGAAAGCCCATATTGAGAAGATTAAGGCTATCCAGACGCAAAAAAGGGTTAGGAGGTCTTAAATGTTTACTTTGTATTTTGATCTTTTCATGTATGGATAGCCTTTTAGAATGGATTATCTTTAGTATTTTGATATTGTCATGTATGGACTGGTTTATATAATATCGTGTTTTTAAGTTCAAACTACTCGTGTTTTTAACTTTATATTTTGTCATGTATGGATTGTATTTTCATATTTTGTCATGTATGGGGAATGGATTATGGATTATTGGCGAGACAGCAGTGGTGGCGGTGGTGGCGGCGAGATGGCGGAGGCAGTGGTTGGACGGATTCCGGTGGGGAGGGAGGGGAGTTGTAGTAGTGGTTCTAAAGAATACATCCAAAAAATGCCTAGCCACATGTTTAGAATATGTAAAATGACCAAAAAACCAGTTGCCCTGTATACGGTTGCCCACTAATAATAGTTGCCTAAAATACAGTACGTGACACGTCTCATCCTCTTATGAAAGCTGCCCAATATCAAAAGTTACCCCGGGCTAAAACGAAAATTTTCGAAAATCGGGCTAAAAATGCCCAGCCATAGGGCAACCGGGCTATAGTACTATTTATCCCTTTAAATAAACCCATGATCCAAACTCTCTTATTCAGATTTTCATGTATATTAGATCGTTTGTAAACAAAAAAAGCCCACATATAAAACCCTCCCAAAACCTTTTGTTACAACTAAACCTTCGTAACACCTATTGCATACTTCAAACCCTCACACAAATCATATCCTACTCTTTTACAATCACTAAAATCATCTAGGCTATGAAACTAATACATATTCAAGAACATGTATATTAGTTAGGCCATGATGGTATTTGAGATTAAGAACCTGGTATGGTAACCTACTAACTTAAGGCACTCATTATATGTAAAAGGGAATAGTGTACCGGCTATTTGATCATAAGGGCATTCACGTATATGTTGGTTGTCTATACATGTAGACTATAATTGCATTGTACAGTCAAATATGGAGTTTATGGCTTTAGCCATTGATGTGTGCTTATTCACACATCTTTTCTTGGCCAAATTAAGACCAAAACACACACAAACTAACCATAAATGCCAAAGATATTGTGTTTTTGTGTTTGTGATCGTGCAGGAACGGATATTTCAGAAATTGGCACAAATCGACGAGTTTGGAAAACGTGTCAAATGTTTCGCACACAACCGATTTGATGCGCAACACATCGTCTGCAAACTATATACACACACTTCCATGGATCCGTTCAAGTTTTTAAAAACAACAAAATCACAACTACTATTTAATATTACTATAACTTGAGTCACACCTTCAGGATGCTCACCTGATGCCAAATTGTGAAAACTAGAAAGGGTTGAATAGTTTACGCCTTTTTAGTTTAATATCTTCGTAAACTTAGTTGAATCAAAGATATGCGAACAGCAAAAGACCACCAAACATACAACCAATATAATGCAACCCACGTACAACCGGAGATCAAGCAGAATGAACTCGGAGAACGACAACTAACCATTCGACAAGCGTACGTTGTTACCACAGAAAGAGCGATAGCGCAAGAGAACACACCACCTCACTATACCACGCAACGTAATCCGTCTCGACACAGCACCTCCGAGTCAACAAACGCTCAACCACTCAAGAAAGAGTAACAAATTTCTACTAGAGACAAGGGTATCGCGCATACTCGCATTATATAATCCGACCAGAAAAGAAAAGGGGTTTCGTTTTATGGGGAGTTTTTTTAGTTGGAAACGAACGTTGTGTTAAAAGAGTGGGAAAGATCGTAATACAAAAGGTCTCGCAGAAAATGAGGTGGCCGGAAAAAACGAAAGTCGAAATCTAATTTGGGTTTGGGGGCGCGTACGTGGGGTTCAAGGCAAACGGTTTGCGGGGATCGAATAGTTCCCAAGTATAGGGTAAGTTTTGGGATTAATAAAAGTGTAGGGTAGTTTTGTATAAATAGAACTCGAGGGACACCTTGCCAATAGGCTAAACTTTTTATAAAAAAACGGTTCGGGACTCGAATGACATAGCAAACGGACTCGAAAAATTACGAAACTTGAGACCATTTGTTCAACGAAATAGTTTTTTCCAATAAAAATCAAGCATAAACTTCAGAGTTTTTCCACTTCAAAATAATCGAAATAATTTGGCCAAATGAAACAAATTCGAGTTTTCTAGGTTGTGCCGGACTCCAATAAAGGAATAAAACTCACATTACATCAAGGTATTCAGTGGTTTTTCAAAACCCCAAACAAGTTCAAATAGACAAAAGCTAAAGAAAATCAAAAGTAGAGCGGTTTTGGCCGTAAAAATTAAGGTTAAGGAAATTACCGGGATG